>PVHX01006812.1:0-97166 GCA_004024805.1 Geosciurus inauris
TGGGTAGTAAGTTCCCTATAAGCACGGGCCAGTGTCTTCTTCCTCTTGAGAAAAATTGCTACATGTCCACACATGCATGGGATAGTCCTGATTGCCCACTGACAGAAATTTATTAAAACAGACATATCCCTGTGTAAAGGATTTTACACCTAAGTATAGAAAATCCAATGAGAATAAAGAAGAGTCAATTAATTGTGTACACTTACCTGGAAAAACACTAGCGCTGAAGAACTATCATTTTAAAAAAATCTTCATATGCTGAAAGGATTTTATAAGCACCATGGTAAAAATTTTTAATTTCAATAAGAGAAAAATGAGAATTTAATCTCACCTATAGAGTTGGACATAGATGTAGTTTCTTAACCACTAGAGCTGGCACACATTAAAAAGCTCTCATCTACCAAAATCTGACCATTCCCCAAACTACCCATAATGCTTTATAATGATCACCTCCTAGTTCAAGAATGACTATGAATACTCATTATTGTGTGGAAAAATAATAAAATACAGTAATAGAATTCATGAGTATAGAATGAGAATATGAGTTTATAAATGTTTTAAGATGAAGCTCAGGAAGGATTAGCTACATTTTTCTAAAGCTGGAGATAGGATCCCGAGTTAAATTTATCAAGACAAAGGCGCAGAGAAAAGATAAGGTAGGGAGACTCCAGGGGAGAGGGGGAGGAGCAGGCGCTAACAACCCTGTGTGCTATTTCTGCACTGAGGAGTAAACTCCCAGCCTGGGGCAACTTTACAGGCAGCAGGACCTGGCATTTCCCACGGGGACCTATCTTGCCTGGTGTGGGGTGTGCTCCCCTTCAAGGAGTGGTGGGCCTAGCTTTGAGGCAAAAAGCTGCAAAGCTGCATTTCTCAGTCAGAAATCTCAGCTTTTGTTCTGGATTCACTCCAAACTATCCTTGAGGCGAAACTGTTAAGCAATCTTGTTTAGTGGATTTAAATTCTATAGAAATGTGATACACATTCATAATGAGATATGTGGATTTTCCTGCTTTCTAATAAAAGGAAGTTTTACATTTGAAATGACAAGAGACAAGATCTAGGGCTTTAAGTATGAGTTTGGTATCATAGAGTTAGGTGCTCTTGAAATTTCCTTAAAGACTTCGATAGCCTAATTATCTAGTCAAAGTCAGTAAGAGAGGAGCTTTTCTTGCTGGGTGTAAACATTACCTACCTTTCTCCATAGGGCTATGATTTAGGGGCTTTGCCTTGGTTTTGATGGACTTGGGTCATCCACACTCTCCTAGCCCCACACCTTGTAAAGTGGCTGCCTGGGGTAAGGAATGTGCTACGTAGAGAAAAGACAGGTTTATTTGCTGGTAGCTCACCAGCTACTCTATGAATCAAACAGGAGACCAGTACCACAGTAGTTCTCTGTTCTAAGTAGCTACCTATAGAAAGCCATAGAACCATTTAAGGGTTAATAGTAGTAAATCTTAAAGTTTAAACAACCTAATATTGAACTAATTAGCTTCTTTTCTTTTTTAAAATTTGTTCTAGTTAGTTATACATAATAGTAGAATGCATTTTAACACATTGTACACAAATGGAGCACAACTTCTCATTCGTCTGGCTGTACATGGTGCTGAGTCACACCAGTAGTGTAATCATACATGTATATGATGGGGTAATAATGTCTGTCTCATTCTACCATCTTTCTCATCCCCACACCGTCTCACCCTTCCCTTCACTCCCCTCTGCATAATCCAAAGTTCCTTCATTCTTCCCTACCCACTTCCCTGACTATGGATCAGCATCTGATTATCAGAAAACATTCGGCCTTTGTTTTTTTGGGATTAGCTTATTTCCCTTAGCATGATATTCTCCGGTTCCATCCATTTATTGGCAAATGACACAATTTCATTCTTCTTTATGGCTGAGTATATTTCATTGTATATATACACCACATTTTCTTTACCCATTCATCTGTTGAAGGGCATCTAGGCTGGTTCCACAGTTTAGCTATTGTGAATTGAGCTGCTATAAACATGGATGTGGCTGTGTCACTGTAGTATGCTGATTTTAAATCCTTTGGGTGTAAATCGAGGAGTGGGATAGTGGGGTCAAATAGTGGTTCCATTCCAAGTTTTCTGAGGAATCTCCATACTGCTTTCCATAGTGGCTGCACCAATTTGCAGTCCCACCAGCAATGTATGAGCGTACCTTTTCCCTCATATCCTCATCAACAATTATTATTGCTTGTATTCTTTTTTTTTTTTTTATATTTTTAGTTGTAGATGGACACAATGTTTTTATTTTATTGCTGTGTATGTGGTGCTGAGGATCGAACCCAGGGCCTCACGCATGCAAGGCAAGCGCTCTACCGCTGAGCTACAACCCCAGCCCCTTGCTTGTATTCTTGATGATTGCCATTCTGACTGGAGTGAGATGAAATCTTAGTTTTGATTTGCATTTCTCTAATTGCTGGAGATGATGAACATTTTTTTATATGTTTGTTGATGGATTCTATTTCTTCTTTTTGAAATGGGCTCTAGGTAACTACACTGGATGTTTTATATAGCTGCCATTTATATCTGGGGGGGATTGGTTCTAGCACCAAAACCTATGGATGCTCAAATCCTAATATAAAATGGCATACATAGTATTTGCATATAATCTGCATGCATCCTCTCTTGTACCTCAAATCATGTCAAAGTTACTTGTAATAGATAACGCAATCTAAATGTTATATAAAGAGTCGTTCTACCATTTCATTTAGGGACTAATAACAAGAAACAAGTCTGTACATGTTCAGACAATTTAAAAAAATTTTTTGATCCATGGTTGGTTGGATCTGTGGATGCAAATCCCAAGGACACTGAGGGACAACTATATTAAGCAGGTGGCAGACACTAATGTGATACTCCTTAGGACAAGATGGTGGCTGTTGGGAGCCAGGTTGGTTAAATTGCGTTATACTCCCTTATTTGCTTAGAAAAGCGTCACACCAAGTTTCAGTGTACACATTAATATCCCTTAGGGTTAGATTTACTTTCACATATAGGTAAATTATTATGCTTTCCATCAGTGGGTTTTAAATCCTAAATGTTTACAGAATTCCTAAATTATGCTTCTAATAAAGTTAAAGCCTCTTCTGCAATTGATCTGTAATGGATAAGTAATCACTGGAGGCTTTTCATCAATGTGAATTATGTGTTTGGATTCCTACTAAGCAGAGTGAACCTTCATTTTCCTTCCAGCAGTCCTTCTCTGTATTTATCTATACACTGGGTGTGGAAGTGACAGTGTAACCAGACCTACTTAGTTTAGAAGTGCTAAAGTAAAGCAGACGGAAAAAAAGCATTCTGAGCTTCTTGTGTAAACTGCTAAATAAGAGCAGTTGAGCCTGGGGTGGTGGCACACACCTGCAATCCCAGAAACTTGGGAGACTAAGGGAGGAGTTTGAGGCCAGCCTTAGCAACTTAACAAAGTCCTAAGCAACTTATTAAAGTCCTGTCTCAAAAAAAGGGGGGGGGCGGTGGGGACTGGGGTTGTAGCTCAGTGGTAGAGTGTCCTTGGGTTCAATCCCCAGTATCAAATAATAACAATAATGATGAGAATAATAAGGTTCTGTTGAATGAAATCTGTATCTTTTCCCTTTAAATATGCTCTGCAATGCATCATTGAATTAAATGCTAAAATCAGGCTGTCACATGCCTATGCTACTCTGAATACAGCCAGTGGATAAGTTTCTTTTTTTTTTTTTTTTTTAATTTTTTTTTTTTTAGTTGTAGATGGACACAATGTCTTTATTTTATTGGTTTGTATGTGGTACTAAGGATCGAACCCAGGGCCCCACGCATGCGAGGCAAGCGCTCTACCGCTGAGCTACAATCCCAGCCCGTGGATAAGTTTCTTAAAATGTATTGCTAATGGATTAATTTAGATGAAAGAATTTTTTGTATATTTTCTCTCTCATTGGGAATATCAATCTAGTTATAATACTCTGTAAGAGTATATCTTTAGAAAATTGTCTTCCTTCTCCTCCTCCTCCTCCTCTTTCTAATTTACACTGAAATTTAACCTTTAGTACATTGTCTCTATTTGGTCTAATGGTCACTCAGCATATAATTAAATAATATGTATTTTTCTCCTAAAGGAAAAATTCTACTCTTATTGATGCCTACCAGATTTTTTGCCTCCCTTTTTTGAAAACTTTAACTTGTAGACCCAGAAGTAAAGATGTGAGCTTCTAGCTGCTAAGGGAACATAGGACCAGGGTAGAGAGGAGTGTAGTAAATCAGATGCCCTAGAGTTCAAGGTGGGCCAAAGTGGTTCAGAGCAAAGCTTCAGCTGTTGTCACTGAACTAGCATCAGCCTGGCCTGTGCTAGTTCCTGAGTTCCAGAGGTGTCAACCATCAGCTGTGAGTTTTAAAACATTTCAGCTCTTGGGCTGATCCAAGATAGGAAGTCATTCTGACCTGGGGAAGTCTTTACTTTGGATTTTGAAAAATCACAGAAATATGAAATTTAAAGGACACCACATAAGAGAATAGCACCAAAGATTTCTCTTTCTTTCATTTCTTTGTTATTCCTTCTATTTCTCATCAAATACAATGCCAAGCAATACTTAGATAACATCCTCACTGCTCTAGCCCTCTGCCTGGCAGGGGGATTTTTTTTTTCAAGTGGCCTAGGGTCCCAGACCTGGCTCAAGTCACTTAGCAAAGCAGTGAGGACAGAGGGTTGCTTTGACTTGTGGTGGAGTTTCTACTGGTGCAGTTGGGTGACCACTCAGACCCTAGTTATTACTTTTCTTGGGGCAGAAGTTATATAATGACATCCAATCTTAGCTCTATGATCTCTTGGAGTTCTGGAGAGCAAGTTTTGGCATGTGTTTGTTTTTTGGGTTATTTATTTGGTACTGAGAATTAAATCCAGGGGCACATTACCACTGAGCTATATCACCAGACTCTTTATTTTTTATTTTGAGCAGAGTCTCACTAAGTTGCTGAGGCTTTAAACTTTGATCCTCCCAAATGGCTGGGATTACAGATGTGAGCCACTACGCCTCACAATAAATGTTATAGGAAAAAAAATGGTTTTTTGATGGTGCTGCTGAGGATCCAACCTAGGCCCTCACACATTAGGCAAGTGCTCAACCACTAAGCTATACCCTAGTTCTTTGATTTTGTGTTTTAATAGAAGCAGAAAGCAAATGTGCATGATTGCTAAAGGATAGAGGCAAGAGATTTGCTGATCTTAAGCTTACTTCCTTGCTACCAATTTTGCAGGCTGGTAAAGGACACAGATCTTGGCTTAGCTAGCTTCAGGAATATCAGACAACAGAACAATGTTCAGTCTGTTTATTCTGGCTATGTCTCATGAGAAGGGAGCAGAACATTACACAGGAGTGTCGGGGTCTCAGGCTCTACTTCTACCATAATGCCAGCTTGGATCCTCGCTCTTCCTGAAGCGGTTCCAAGAGCAGTGCTCAAAGCCTTGCTGACATTTGTCTTGCTTCCTGTTCTTGTTGCTTCCTGACTCATTCTGGCCCTCCTCAGCATGTTCACAGGCACAGCCACTCATGCGCAAGGTGGAGAGTTTAGGATTCTCTTGATGAAAGCAATGCAGTCTTTGGGGTCCTTTCCAGAGCTCTCTCAGTGATCCCTGGAAGGTAGGTTCCAGGCTCAGGACTCACAGGCAGTCAGATGCTGTCCAGAGCTTCGCCTCTTCTCCATGTTACACAAGTGATGTCATCTGCAGGATTGGACACTTAAACTTCAGACATTTTCAAGCAGAGAGCAGTGGTTAATTTCTGTGTAACTGTTAGCAGCCAAGGTGGCTACATGCTCAGGCTCTGGGTAACCACGGCCTCTGGGGGGCCAGCTTTCTAGCCTTTGCTCCTAGTTGGAGGCAAGGTGACAAGGCTGCTGTGGAGGGGAGGCTGGAGGTAGCCCACTGTGCCAGGTGCTCCTCTGGGAGTAACTGTGGGGAATGAGACATGGCACTTGCTGCCCTGAATGGATTCAAACTATAGCACTGATGGTGGAAAGGCAAGAGCAAGACAGCTCAGATCTCTAGAGGAGCAGTGTGAACTACAGCTTAGTCAGTACCTCATCAGCTTCCACTGCCCTCAGTGTACAAGCCAAACTCATGTATGTGCCATCTTAGTTTGGGTCCCCTTGGACAGCTTTCCATGCAGGTGGTTTATTTGGGAGATCATCCTGGGAAACAGAGGCAACAGATGTAGAAGACGACTCAGGGGAAGGCAAATAAAGCTAGTCTAGAGGATGTCATCCAGTTTGTTCCACTGTGAGAAAAATTTACTCCTGGTGCAGAATTCAGATACAGTGTGGAACACACTATCTCCACTGTTTGTGTCAGAGATACTTCACCAGAGGGGTGAGGGAGTGGGACACCAGTGACAATGCCTGTCACTGGTGGAGAACCCTTGAGGGAGAGAGCAGGGGGATGTTTATTCCCTGGCACTTCTGGAGGGCCACATGCATGAGGTCAGGGTGGGCTCTAACAGGTAGAGAAAGCCCTGAGGTAGAGAGATGTATGTGCTGGCAACCACCTTGAAATGGGAAAGTTCCAGAGGACAGGGCAGGGCCCCAACAGCATCTGCTAAACATGTTCTTATGTATTTCCTCACAAGCAGGCCTTGGCTACTGCTCTAGCTTCACCTCAAGAAGTGGGTGGATGTGGGGGGAGTTGTGCCAGGAGAGATGACAGTCCCCACTGGGTGACTATAGGCATCAAATGTAGAGAGGCCCATCATGGTAAGCAGGAAGGCTGCCATGGCCCCAGACCCTGGGATGCTCCACGGTTAGGCACAGCTTGGCCAACCCACTGATCTCCAAGATTAAAAGAATTGACATTTTAGAGCTATAACAACCCAAAACCAAACCCAGACATTTCCAAGCTGCTGGTTTTGAGTGCACAGTTTGCAAACACCCTGTGCTAAAAGCTTTCCAGAATTTTCTCAGTTCATCTGAACAATAGTCCTATGACGTAGATCAGTTGTTTAATGTCTCTGAACATTACTCCCTTAAGTTCAGGGACGTTAAGCAACTGGTCTAAGGCTATGTGGTGAAAACAAGATGTGGACCCTGCTTGTCTCACCCCATAGCTTGTTCTGTCTTGGGTTTGGTTTTGGGTTGTTATAGCTCTAAAATGTCAATTCTTGTAATTTTGAGCAGTCTTCCCACTTTTTTTTCATGCTACTAACTTGTTGAAGAGACTGTGGAATCAGTTGTCCTGTGGAAGGTCCCCATATTTTGAATCTGCCTGGTTGGCTCCTCCTGGTGGGACCTGTTTCTCCAGCCCCTGGATATGCTGTAAACTGGGAGTTAGGCCAACGGCTTCTTAGATGCAGGTGTGCCATCCAGCAGCCTCACCCTCCCAGCTGGTGCTATGCTCTTGTGAGGCCTATTGCCTGGGGAGGCTGAATGCTGCTGATCCACTCACCCTCCTGCTGATTGGTCTAGGAGGGTGAGTGGATCCCTCCAGTGAAAGGCTATGCATTCTCGTGATATTCTTGTGTGTGGTGGTACTGGGGATTAAACTCACAGCCTCACACATGGTAGGCAAGTGCTCTACCATTGATCTACATCCCAAAACCTGTACTCATAATCATAATGTGATAGAACTACTTCAACACCAGGTTAAAAGGTGGCTAACCTAAATCCCATCAGGGTGCTGAGCCTGAATTCAGAGGGTTTCAGATGTTAGACAGCCTTGACCACCTTTTACAAAGATATAAAAGAAGAGGCAGGCTGGTATGCCCCTTCCTGGTACCCCAGACTAGGATGGTGGAGGCTTTATGACCTCAGGTTCATGTGAAGCTAACAACTAAGCTCGCAAGCTACAGAGGCTGGGCAGCCAGGTCAAGACATGAGATGCTGGTACAGGGTTCCTTCTAGGAGGACACTGCCTTCCTTCCAAGCTGTGAGGAAGCCTCTCCTTTCCAGCAAAGACCAGATTTATTTCAGATGATGCTGGGCCCCTCTTTGTCTCCCATGCCAGCTTCTGCAGGTCCCAAATAACCAAAGAAACTTCCAACTTCCAATTCCAATGGTGTCAAATGAGGCTATTATGTGATCAGCTCTGGTTCAGGCCCCAAATAGACCCTAAAGCTCGAAGGGATTTAATGATATTCTCCCACATTCTGTTCTCTGTAACCCTCTGCTTGGCCTGCTGCACTGCTCTGCCACAGTCAGCTGTGTCCTGGGGTTTGGCCCTGTGCAGGGATAGCCTGGAGCTGAACTGCTGCAGTTGTTCCCCTGAGGCCCTAAGGCTGGTCCTCTGGTGGTGCCTGTCAATTCCCCTGCACCATCACCACATTTCCTTGACATCTAGGTCCAAAGAAAAGTTCATGGACTCCTCCATGCTACAAAGCAAGAGGTGAATAATAATAATAATAATAATAATAATAATTATTATTATTATAAATGGTTTGCCATAAAGAACAAACACAGAAATTTGGAGCTGGGCCAACCCACTTAGAAAGAACTCTTAACATCCCTTTCCTCTACCCCCAAGTTTTCCTGGGTCAGCAAAGGGCACATGGAATATCTGTGAGAGAGAAAAGTAGTTGCCTAGATTTTTGATCTAATTTCTGACATTGGTTTGTTCCAGAAGGCAGGTTATGTTCTGCATAAGAGAGGTGAGTTTTCAAGAAAGATATTAAGGCTAAATGTGAAGAGGGAAATCTGGCATTGGCAGCCCTGTGGCCAGGGTAGCAGAAAGATCCAAGAAAACTGCCTTTGTGTTTGAGGGGAGATAGTCCTAGGAAAGATGGCCAGGGACGTCCAGAGCCAAGGGAGTTGACAGTACATGGGCCGGTCTAGAGGCAGGGCTAGTGTATACATGGCATTGAAGAGAAGAGTAATGTTAATTTTTGAAGAACACATAGATATTATTTCTTTTCAAATATTTTATAAAACGTCCAATCTCACAGAAGGCCAAATCTCTTCAAAGTGTATCCCTATTCAAAAACCTAACTTTTACCTTTATGAATATCCATGGTTGAAGTGATTCTCATCTGCTCTGGTTTATTTATAATAATAACAACAGCCAATAACATATAATGAATGCCAACTGGGCCCTAGGCACACCACAGAACTCTGTAAATACACAATTTTGTTTGGCTCCTACAGCAATGCTATGAGGGCAGGCCTAACATTATCCTCCTTTTTCTAGGGAGGAAATGGAGCTGAGAGAGTTTAAGTCAGCTGCCCAGAGTCACACGGGGTGCATGCAGTGGGATTTTAATCCGGGTGCTCTTGACTTATCTGGGAACCTAATTCCATGTCTTAAAATGTGCAGTAAATCATAAAGTCTTGAAAGGTAGAGATTATACATTCTCTCACCCACTCCATCTCCACACTAATAGTGCAGAACCTTCCTTATGGCGGCCCTTGTAAGTATTAATTGGAAGAATGGATATCTTACTCTTACTTCTTCTCTATTTTGCCCCAGGCTCTGGGGAAACAACTCTGGGCTTCTAATTAGTGCCAAATCTTTAGAATAACATAGAGAAAAGAATCCTTAAATTCTCATTAAGCTCTTAATGAGCTTTATTGCACAAATGAAGAGAAGAGTAGTGGCCGTTTTAGATCTTGCAGCTGTCGATCTGTAATTGTCTTTATAATTGTCTTTATCATCACATGCATTATGAAGTCTCCAGTGAAGCCTTTTGAGTCCTAGCCTTTGAAAACAAATCTCCCTGGAAGCAAAAGTTGCATTTTAGAAGCCAAAATATTCTCTGGGGGAATGTACCATGAAGAAGACTGCATGGCTCTTCCCGGAAAGAGGGACAACTTCTCTTCCCACCGTTAGCCTGTGGTTTACTGACCTCCTGGATGCTCACTGCAACCTTTACCTTCATCTTTGGCTTTTCTACAGAGTCTAATAAGGAGGACACCCATTTCAACACAGTGGAGACCTCCTCACTTAGAAGTTAAAGCGAGGCTACCAATATACTTCACAGCTGTTGAACAGAGATGACTCATAGCTGCTATTGAGCTGTACGAACCAGCCTGATGGAGAGCCAGTGTGGTCTGGAGCTATGATGTCATGTTTTTAGACACCCATGGTAAGCTGCCATCACATAAGATATATGAATCAATAGTGTCACAACTATGAAACTGAGTGAAACTTCTTTATATAAGCAGAAAGATTACTAAACACTGTGTTATGGTTTAGATGTGGTGTTCCCCAGAAGCTCATGTGTGAGAGACAATGCAAGAAGGTTTGGAGGAGAAATGATTGGGTTAGTGAATCAATCCCTGATTTACTGAGTGGTAACTGGAGGCCAGTGGTGTGTGGCTGTAGGAGGTGGGCATTGGGGCCATGGCTTTGGGGTATATATTTTGTATCTGGTGAGTGGACCCTCTGTCTGCTGGCTGATCATCATGTGAGTTGCGTCCTTTTGCCACACTCTACCGCCAGGATGTCCTGCCTCACCTTGAGCCCCAAGGAATGGAGCCAGCCACTTATAGACTGAGACCTCTGAAATTGTGAGCCCCTAACTAAACTCTTCCTCCTCTATAATTGTGCTGGTCTGGTCTTTTAGTCACAGTGGCAAAAAAGCTAACTAAAACAGGGACTTGCAATACCCTCCGGTTAAGCAATACTTGACTTAGCCCAATTCCAGTGAAATGAAGGAGCTCAGAACGGGTCCTGGTTTGGGTTTGACCTACTGGTAATGAGTCCCTTCCTGTGCTTGGGAAATTCTTGTTTGGAGTCATTTGGGCCCTGATTTTTCTGCAGAGATGGTGGATGTTTCTTTTTGTCATTTTTCCTTCCTTTCTAGGTAAGTTCTGAACAAGGTGATCACCACAGCATGGTATAAAGAAATGAACCTGGACACCAGGACACCTGTGTTTTAGTACTAGCTCTTTCTCTAGTAATAAATGTGACTATTTTTCACCTCTTGCCAACATGTGAGTCATCGTATCATGCACTTTGCATGAATTAAATTAGAGTCAGTAGCTTGAGTGAGTAAGAGCTTAGACTTAGGTACCAGCTGTCTGCTCTGAATCCTGGGTCTGTCACTTTCTAGCGATGGTAGGCCTATGCTTTGGAGAAGTGAAAAAGGGAATGTTGATAGTTTTATCTCATAGGGTTATTATGAGGATTAAGTGAATTCATATGTGTGAAGTACTTAGAAGAATGACAGGCATGGTCGATGCTTATAAGTTTATTAATAATAGTAATAAAAAAATTAAGTCTCACAACTGTGAGAAGTGGTCAGCTTTGACACCTATTCTGAGAATGAGGAAGTAATGGCTCAAAGCAGTTGTTCCTTCCTTCCTTCCTTCCTTTCTTTCTTTTTTTTTCAGTACTGGGGGTTGAATCCAGGGTCTTGTAAATGCTAGACAAATGCTCTACCACTGAATCACACCCCAGCCTCAAAGCAGTTTCTAAGCTACTAAGAGATGCAGTCTGAATTCAAAACCATAGTCTTCCCCACAACACCTCCCTAGGCCTTGGTTTCCTTGAATGTGAAATAAAGGGACAATGTTAGGTCTGAGCTCTTCCAACCACCAACATTCTGTAACCCACTCCCTTCATCCTTGTTGTCTCTATAGCATCTGCAATTACTCTCTTTCTAATGTTTATCTCCCTTCCAACTTCAACTTCAAATATGCCCAGATCTTCCTTACTCAAAAATTCTTCATTGTACCTTTCCATGTGCCAGCTTTAGCATTCCTCTGCTAACCTTACAGGCCAAGGTATAAGGTGTAGAGACTGTACACCTTCCATCATCTTCCTGTTCCCCAAAGGTTCGCTCACCTCTACCACTCAGCAAGTAGCACTCTCCTGAAGGCCAGTGACAATTTCATTCTTCTCATATTCACTTGCCTTTTCATAGTTCTTCTCTGACTTGGTATCTTTGTAGAATGCAATGTGTCAGAAGGTGATGATCCATAATGATCTACCATTTTTCTCTCCTCCAGAACCCCTTTATGTTTTTCAGGTCTCCTCCTCTCTCCCTCTTGCTCCCTTTCCCTAATATGCATAAACAGTTTCATATGTTTTATAATATTATGCAACTCCCCTCCTCAATTCAAAGTTACATTCTGGAGATCTCCCATATCAGTCACTGAGAACTACTTCATTCATTTTGATGGCTACGCATTACTTCAATATGGATACACCTAATTCTCCCCCTCTGGATGGATATTAGGTTGTTTTCAATTCTTTGATTGCTAACAATGTCACAATGAATATACTTGAATATGCTTCTTGTGCACAGGTGTGAGTATTTTTCTAGGATAAATAGCAAAACAGACTTTCTGGATTATAGGGCACTAAATTTTAATAGATTAGTTGTCCTTTTTTTAGCAGTCAGCGTTTAGGTCACTCTAGTTCACATCTGATATTGAGGCATGGTCCTAGAGAGGGAAGTGGCTAGAGATTCTTAAGTTTATGATTCTTCAATAGCTAATTTTGCGGGTGCCCCACCTCTGATGGTAGTAACCTGTTGGTCTGAGCTCCTGCTTTTGTTTGTTTTCTTTCCCTGTCTCAGTGATTTGACCTGATTTTCTCCATGTCTGGATCTCTGAATTTTGTACCTATACCTCTGAGACATCTGTTATCTACCTGTTGGAATCTCCACCAACAACTTCTCTCTTTCCCAGCTCTTGACCCTGCTCTGGCCTTACTTGTAGGATTCTGATCCCACCTGTCCTTTTCCTCATTCTAGTGCGCGGGTGCCACAGGTCCATATTCCTCAGCTCCTACTGTGAGATTAATATCTCAAGTGACATTTTTGGTGGCCTCTGCACTATCCTGAAGTTCTATCTGGACTCAGTCATTTCCTGGCCTGGGGGCTGTTCAAGCACACACACTGTTACTGGTTTCCACATTGTACACAATACTGATCATCTTCCACTTCTAACCATGTCTGTTTTTTCCTCTTTGGTGAAAACACTTTTTCTTCTATTGTTTACTATTCTTTAAGCTGGGTCTTTGCTCTGCTATTCTTTCTAAGCTCTCACTTCTTCAATATTTACCTACTCTTACTTACCTTAATAAAACTCAACTTGAGCTTATTTTCAAATCTACATAAGCAGCTTTCACCTTTCTCTGTGCTCCATTAATGCCTTTCCAATTGTCTCCATAACATCTCCATTTGGACATTTCCCGTCACTTCAATTTCAATATGTCTAAATTCACAGAACCATCTGCTACCATCCCACCCCATCTGTTTCCTTTCTCCTTTTCCCTATTTCTCTAAATGATACTATATTTCCCTAATCACTCAGACTGGAAATCTTGGAATTACATCAGATTTCTTTCTTTATCTTTTATATACAATCCATCACTGAATCTTGCTGACATTTTCACGTTTAAAAATAACATTGTGGGAGATTTCTCATTGGAGTCAATTGCATATATGCTCCTTTCTGAAATACCACTAATATGGCAGTAAAGGTATGCTTTTAAAGGCAAAAATCTATGCTAAAAGGGAGAGAAGAAAGCCACAGGTTCGAAAGTAGATGGATGAACAGTAATTGATTTAGAAAACCTGAAAATCTATACCATGGCCAAGAGCACAAAGATCCTCAAGCATAGTTTTCACATCTCAGAATGCTCAATAACCAAGAAATCGAAGGTACTAGATCCATTAAGAAGTGGGAGTAAAGGAAGAGCTAAAGATAGGGACACTTAGAAAGTCTTTTGGAGGCTTCTAGAGCCCTAGTTGCCTTTTGCTAATCCTCCCCACTCCAGAAAAAGATGAGAGGAATAGTGAATTTCAGGTTCAATGACACCAGCAACTGTTGCAGGTGGGCACCATACCACATATGGTTAAACGGTTAAAAGGTTATATTCTGGGTGCTGAGATGTTTGATTCTCTTTCTCTGCCAGACCTCAGGGCTCAAACCTCTGTGAGGCAAGAAATGAAAGCTCCTTGTCTGAGGACTCAGGCTAGCTCTAAAGAAAAGATCTAGAGACACTCACACCAGACACTCCCTAGAAATTATGACCTGATCACATCATCTTCCAGAAAAACCCATAGTTCACAAGCCCACTCAACTTTTTTAATAGCTTAGAACAACAGAAATTTACTGTCTCACAGTTTAGAGCCTTAGATCAGGGGGATGGCAAAGGACATGTTCCCTCTTAAATCTGTAGGGGGGATCCTTTCTAACCTCTTCTGGCTTCTCCCTGTGCCCCATCTATCTTATAAAGGATCACCAGACTTTTGAAGAAAAACTTTAATATGAAAGACAGAAACTAAAACAACACAGAAAATGAAAAGATGTGGTTTTAGTACTGGTGATTGAACTCAGGGATACTTGACCAGTGAGCCACATCCCCAGCCCTATTTTGTGTTTTATTTAGATACAAGGTCTCACTGAGTTGCTTAGCACCTGCTGTTGCTGGGCCCAACCCTGTTTTGTGTTTTATGTAGAGACAGGGTCTCACTGAGTTGCTCAGTGCCTCGCTATTGCTGAGGCTGGCTTTGAACTTGCAATGCTCCTGTCTCCGCCTTCCAAAGTGCTGAGATTACAGGCATGTGGCATCATGCCAGCACTATGTGTTCTTAAAAAGAGAACATTCAGAGAACAAAAAAATAACAACAAAAAAAGAGCTCTTGGAAATTAAAGATATCATAGGAGAAAAAAATTAAAACTCAATAGAAATTTTAGAAAATAAAATTATTTTAAAAAAAGAAAAAATAGAATGGAAATAGTGAAATTCCAGAAAGGAAGAACTGCAAAAACAGAGGGGAGGAAATTATCAAAAAGTAATATGTGAAAATACCCCAGAACTTGTACACACAGTTGCTAGACTGAAGGGGTTTGCTCAGTGCTACATGGATTAAAGCACTAGTCCAGTCATGAACTTTCAAAGCACATGGGACAGAGAAGATTCCAAAATACTCCAGAGAGAAACTCAAGTTTCAAATAAAGGATATTTATTTGAAATATAAATTTGGAAGTGTTGGAGGCTAAGACAATGGAACAGTGTCTTAAAGTTTCTGAAGAAATGTGATTTTCAACCTAAAATTTTATACCTAATTAAACTAGCACAATTCAGTGTGAGAATATAACAAAGGAGTTTTCAGGCATACCAAATCTCAAAGAAGTTTACCTCACATGTATTATTTTTAAAAAGAAGATAATGGCAGGTATGGCCTACTAAAATGAGAGAATAAAGAAAGAGGTGAGAAAGCTAGAACCCAGGAAAAAGCAATTTAACATAGAAGACAAAAAAAAAAAAAATACCCAGGTGAAGGTGAAAGGAAAACCTGAGATAAGCATTATGCACCAAGCAGTAGCCAGAAGGCTGAAGGAGAGATTTCTTTGAGATGAAATTGATAGTTATTTTCTCTCTTTCCTTTTTTCTTCTTTTCTTGTAATAGAACATGGTTCTTCTTCAACTGTTTGCCATGAAGTATTTTCCTTTTATTTATTTCAAACCAAACAAAAACAATAATATCCCACATTAATCAAATGTTTGCTAAGGGTTAAATATCCTTAAGCACATTATATGTATTATCTCAATCTTCATCTTAACCCTATGAAATAGAAACTATTGTGATCTCCATTCAGAAATGAGAGAAAGAGGCACAAAGAGGTTAAGGAACCTGCCTAGCCACACATGAGAATTGGTAGAGATGGCATTTGAACCTTGTCTGACTCCAGAGTTGATGACCATAACTACCATATTATATATTAAAGGAAAACATCGATTCTCCCCACTGCCTCAAATTTATGAAGTACTCCCTGGTAATAGTTCAGTGTGCATCTTGCCACATTTTTTAAAGTTCATATGAATATATAAATATATATATGTGTGTGTATACATATATATGTATATATTTATGCAATTCTTTTCCTTCTTAAAAATGGAGTCATAATGCATGTTTTAGTTTATTCAAACTAACATCTGAGTACATTTTGTGTTTGGCCTTGTGTTTAGATATTGGAATGAAAAAAGTTGTATAGTCCCTGTTTATAAGTGGCTCATAGGTCAGTAAATTGAATTCCCTGGTATATTGAGAGTTATTATCATAAAGCACTATTTTTCAAAGGATAAATATACTCAAGGAAAAATTATACTAAATCTAAGCTCTCCTGTGATTCAGATACTGCTTTACACTCTTGAAATCCCTTTTTCTTGTTAAGATGAAGAGCAGAGATCCTTGACTAAGACAGCGAAAATCTTGTTATTTGAATTTTCAGCTGTTTGGGTTCTAGGGAAGTAGGTCTCAGTACACATCTATCCTACTTCTCTGCCAACACTCTTTCCTTAAATGCCATCCTCCCTCACACTGGGCCAATTCAACTCCAACATTTCCTTGGCCTCAGGCCATATGCCATATTTTAAAAAAATCTAGATAATGTGGTATAGTTCGCTTATGTGTCTAACTCTTGGGCTAGTGACAAACTTTATGGTTTATTTAACAGAGATTTACCACTGTAAGGATAACATGGTAACAATGCAAAAATAAAATAAAGCCTGTTTATGTTAAGATAAATTATTGGCTCAAGGCGATGATCGTTTGCTGAGTGTAGTTAGGGAAAAGTAGGGTGTTCTGGCAATTGATTTATCTCAAGAGCTGCTAAATGTTTCTCTTACTTGTGTTGTTGGTTCAGTTTGGTTAGAGATGGCTTTAGCTATGGCTGTTTTTACTGGGATTTGAACATGGTCTCTGAAGTACTTGTCTGGCAGTTAACTAACCACCTTTAGATTTGAGTACACGTCCTCATCTGTCATCTTTACGCTGCATGGATTTCCTATGGTTTTGAGTTTTGTCTGATAACAGGAGAAAAATTGTTGATGTTAAGCTGTAGGAGAGAGTGACATAACAGACCAGTCTCCAGTTCATTATCTGTAGTAGGCAGTGTTCTGTAGCAGGTGGCAGTGGCCTCTGTAAGGTCAAGAAATATATCACATCTCCTAAACGAGATTTGAAATATGGTTTCTTCGCCATGACTGATGTTCCAGCAACTGGGAGCATGTTTACCAGCTATAATCTCATTCCAGAGGCTGTTGTTGAATCACTGTGATTGTAACCCACAAATGATTTGTGAAGAGAAGTGTTTGAGCGTGCCAGGCTTATAGCAACTGGTTCTGCTGCTGCTGCTTCTTTTTTTTCTCTGATCAACTTTATGGAGGTATAATTTATCAACAACAAAATGCACAAATTTTCAGGGTATATTTCAACAAGTTTAGATAGACGTGTATGCCTGTGTAAGTACACCTCAATCAACATACTGAATATTTCTATCACTTCAAAGAATTTCCTTGTGCCCAATCCCCATCAATCCCCCCCATCCCCCACACCTCTAGCCTTATATTACCCCTAGCTGATGGGCTTTTGTTGCTATAGGTTATATTTTTTATCTTTTTTCCAGATATTCACTTTATACTTTTATTTCAGCATCTCTAATCTGTTCTACCTTAAGTACCCTTTTAGTTAATCTCCATATCATCAGCCTAGATTTTTTTCCATCTAGAGTTTCATTGCCTGAAACCATATAGTACATACTCTTGTGTCTGTCTTCTGTAGCTCAGTATAATGCTTTTGAAATTTATCTGTTGTGTTTCATGTATGTGCAGTTTATTCCTTTATGGTATTAAGTCATATTCTATTGCATGAATAAACCAAAATTTGTTTATCCATTCACTTGTGAATAAGGTTGTTTGTATTCTTGGCTATTATGACTAGATCTATTATTCTAGGCTTTATAACTATTCAAGTTTTCGTGTGGACACATGCTTCATATCTCTTGTATAAATGCCTAGACATGGAATTTCTGAGTCATATAGTATGTTTAACTTTATAAAAGTTGTCAGCTTACTTTTCAAAGTTGTATCACTTCACATTCCCATCAAAAGTACATGAGAGCACTTAGGGAGGCTGAGACAGGGGAATTGTGAGTTCAAAGCCAGCCTCAGCAACGGCGAGGTGCTAAGCAACTCAGTGAGACCCTGTCTCTACATAAAACACAAAATAGGGTTGGGGATGTGGCTCAGTGGTCAAGTGCCCCTGAGTTCAATCTCCAGTACCAAAAAAAAAAATACTTGAGTATTCCAGTTGCTCTACATCCTTGCCAACATCTGATATTTTCAGCCATTTAGATTTTAGTCATTCTAATGGGTTTGCAGGGGTATTCCATAGTTAAGTTTAATTTGCATTTCCATTTGCTTATTTTATATCCATCTGAGCTCTTTGATGGATTATCTGTTCAAATCTGTAACCCATTTGAGATCTTTCTTTGCTCATTAAAACTTATTTTGTCCATTTTATTCTTGAATTCTGTGTGTTCTTTGTGTATTCTGGATAAAAGTTTTTTGTTAAATGTATACTTTGCAAATAATTGCTCCTAGTCTGTGGCTTGCCTTTCTGTTAAGGTTATCTTTTGAAGAACAATAATTTTTAAATGTAGATGATATCTAATCTTTCAAATTTGTCCTTTCTATATTATGAGAGATATTTGCCTAACCGTTCTACTATTTATGTGTTTCTTTTATTGACCAAAATGAATTATTCACAGATGATATTCTTCTATACTTAGAACAAAGCAATTGATTTAACTATTATGAGAGCTAAGAAGAAAATTAAGTAAGGTGACCAGAATGAGATTCAGATCTCAACTTTCTTATATGTGTATTAGTCAGAAAGCTGGCAGAATGCCCCCCACCATCCAAAAGGGGTTGCTGAAGAGTTTGATGAAGAGAATATTCACACAGGAACAGTCAAGGTGGAGCTGTCTTAATAGCAGGAAGCCATTACTAACCCTAGTCAAGAAGGATCAAAGGAACAATGCAATTTCTAGAACACAAGGAGGTTAATAGCCATGGAACAGTTTTGTCCAATAGATGTAGCCTTTAGTAGAGAAATATGGCCACTGTCAGCCCAAGACCCATCGAGGAGGGAGTTGGGTAACAAATACCTTAGTCTCTCCTCTCATCCTTTGAATCTTCTGTCAATGTCTCCATTGGTCAAGCTCAGCTGGAGTCAGATTGCAAGGAAGCTCAGCTAACGCAGTCTATAAAGATTAACCTCTAAGAGCTGACTGTTGGGTCATTGGCATGAGAAACACAGACTGACCACGGAAAATCCTCAAATTCAACTTGAAGGAACTTTATTTACAGATGGAACTATTTCTCCCTTGAGCAGGATGCCTTATAGAACAACTGAGTTCAAAGTTGTGCTTCAACATAAGGAGCAAAATTCCTTATATGGACCATTAAATCTAACAGCCTGAGTAGCCTCTCCCATTTCCACTCCTTGCTTCTCCAACATGAGCATTCTAGCTATGAGGTGATGTACTGTATATTGGCCTCTGGTTTAATGATTGCAATCTATGAACATTGTTGGATCTTGTTGGAACTCCACCTGCAGGATCTTGACTCTGGGCCTGGCTTTTAGAAATCTCAACCATATAGCTATAGGAGAAATGTTGCCTTTCAGAACAATCACAGAAACTTTCTGGCAACCTATGCAGATCTTTAAAACTCTAAGCTCATCTCTCATCTTTTTACTTCCCTCCAAGTTCTTCAGCTCTCTAGAAGCAAGCAATCAGCTTCATAGTCCTTAAAATATATTTCTACTAAAATGTTCTATAATAGTAAACATTGGACACCCAAGGTCTTCTATAGGGATATGATCCAGCTGACTACAAACAGTACCTTAGGTAACTATTTTGTCACTTTATGCCAGGAATTCACTGTGTACATTTTACCAATGGAAACACAGCCATTGATACCTTTAAAGTTAGTCATATCATAGAACTAATTCCAGATTTCCATCACCATTCTGTTCTTTTGGAAGTACTTTTAGTTCTAATAACTTTTTCAATCAAGATTTAGGTAGAAGAGAGTCCCTGTGAGAATGGTGGGACCAGGGATTTATTATAAAAATTAGGGTTTCATCATTATGTGGGGAGTTACAGAAGTGATCTGGAAGAGGGACTGTACGGTCAGGGTCAGAGAAGTCACCAGACCAGGGAATTTGAGAAATTAAGACTTTTAGCTGCCAAAGTAGGGTGATAAACAGGCAGTTCATAGAGAGGTCTATGGACAGTAGTTGCCTCTGTCTAGCTACCACTTCTGGTGGTAGAGGGTCTGGAATCAGTGCTGGTCATCTAGACAGCATAGAAACTGCTAGACACCTGTGTCAGTCTGTTAAGATATCTGACAAAAGAAAAAAAGACATTCAAATTAAATGACTTGATTTCACTTCTGCCCTCTGAATTTCACACATATCCATCTTTTATCTAACTCTAAACTGAAACCATATAAGGAATGGGATTCTAGAAAATGTAACTTCAAAACTGACTAAGCTAATACTATGTACCATGTCCAGTATAGACAGGTTTCTCATCTATTCAGTAATAATCAGACTTTTGGCTTTTCAGATTAGCAAATTACTTTTAAAATTGGTAAGGGGTGAGGAACCATGAAAACATTCTATTTTACAAAAGAAAGAACATTTTTAGTGCTAAAGTTAATGGAGAACATAACACCATATTATAAAATAATTCTTTAAATGGAAAACTATAGATTTATGACACATTCATTAATATAATCTTTATTTTTATTACTTTACACTAAAAACTTCATTTATGAATAGACTGAGGGAATTTCTTAGGTAACATCAGGGATCTTTCTTCCTTAATGCCAGACCAAAAATGAACTCAGGAATATTTCAAAAGGACCATTTCTTCAGCCTATGATTTATGCAGATAGGGAAAATTATCAGAACAAATCTGTATCATTTAAAAATTTCCATTTTTTAGGACAGTGGTGAAATTCCTCAGAGTAACTAGATTTTGGTGACCTAGAGGAGAAGACTAAGAAACAGACAAGACTAGTAGATTCAACCTCAAACTACTTAAGAGCATGGAATTATGTGATTTTGTCACCAAACCTACAAATAATTATAGAACTGATGCATTTCTTTTGTTCTTTTTGGATATATATGACAGTAGAGTATATTTTGACATATTATACATACATGAAGTATAACTTATTCTAATTAAGATCTCATTCTTGCAGTTGTACATGAGGTGAAATTTTACTGGTTGTGTATTCATATATAGACATAGGAAAGTTATGTCAGATTTATTCCACTGTATTTCCTGTTCCTGTCCCCATCCCTTCCTTTCATTCCCCTTTGTCTAATCTACTGAATTATTCTCCCTCTGCCCCCTGCTTATTATGTGGTAGCATCCGCATATCAAAGAGAACATTCAGCCTTTGGGTTGGGGGAATGGTTTATTTCACTTAGCATGATAGTCTCCAGTTCCATCCATTTACCATCAAATGCCATAATTTCATTCTTCTTTTGGGCTGAGCAATATTCCATTGTGTATATATACCACCTTTCCTTTATCCATTCATCTGTTGAAGGGCATCTAAATTGATTGCATAGCTTAGCTATTGTGAATTGAGCTGCTATAAGCATTGATGTGACTATGTCACTGTATGCAGATTTTAAGTCCTTTAGGTATACACCAAGGAGTGGGATAACTGGGTCAAATGGCGGTTCCATTCCAAGTTTTCTGAGAAATCACCATACTGCTTTCCATAGTGGCAGCACCAATTTGCATTCCTACCAGCAATGTATGAATGAACCTTTTCCTCCACATTCTCAAGGACTGACACATTTGAACTGGAACTTCTGTTTCCATGATTTCCTGACACCATTGATTCCTTTCAACCATCTTGACTGAGCTGACTCCAGCTTGTCAACCTTAGTATTCTCAACATTTTGAACTGGATAATTATTTGTTGTGGGGACTGTCACGTGCAGTGGAGACATGGAGCAGCTTCCCTCTTGCCTTCTCCCCACCACATGCCAGTAGCGCCTTCTCTCTAGTTTTGACAACCAAAACACACCTCCAAGGCATTGTCACATGTCCACTGGCGAGTAAAACTGCCTCCTCTCCCCATCATGAACCAACAAGCTAACTTTAAGCTAAAGGAATATATGAAAATATGGGGGATATGGAAATGTCCCAGGCAGAGCTTGCAGGAAAACACTTTGGGCGACTTTGCGTAAATCACTGACTGATAAGGGAAGGTCAAGTGCATGATGGACTGCTGTAACAGATGCCTTTAGATGTCCTGCCTCACAGCCCTGGCTGTCTCTGATTTTGATGGCATGTGCAACAAACTGCCCTTTGTGAATGCAAACTCACCATGCACTGATGTCATGTCATCTTGAGAACATATTACATAAATTTCTGTGTTCTGCCCCAGAGGAGCCTGCTGGATCAGGGCATAAGGCATAAGAGCAGCTTGTAAGTGTTTTGTGTTTGCTGGCAGAGGGAAGGATGTTGACAACTTCAAGGGCATGCAACTACTAGGGTCAGAAGCTGGGGCATGGACTGCCTCCCCATTCTTAGGGCTGACAATTCTGGGAGGCACCCTGAATGTTCCTTTGAAGGACCCTGTGCAATTGAGCCCTCATTGTCCATGGTTGGTGACCTCAGGGTTCCACCCTTCCTTTAGTTTTCTCTCCTTCCATCTCTCTCTTTCTTCGGTCCCTCACCCTTTACTCACCCCATGGTTTAACTCAAGTTCTATTTCAGGGAAACTCAAACAAAGACAACCACTTTCCAGTGTCTACAGCAAGCTACATCCACTACCTAAAAACTTTGCATTCAAAGTCTAGCCACTCGAGGAAACTGTTGTTTTTCTTCAGTTTGTTTCCATAGCAAAGTTAAAGACTCTATCAAAGAGAGAAAAGGAAATGCCCTCCTTCTCCCTTTCAACCCGCTGTATGTTATTGAATCTGTTTATTCATTAAACAAATATACCTGAAGCACCTACTGTTCTAGGAGCTGGAGGATACACATTATTGAACAACATAGCAAATATCTATGTCTTAAGGAGCTTGTGTTTTACTAAGACTATGAGCAATTCAGTTATCATAGGTTAGAAAATGAAGGGAAGGGGCTACTCCAAGTGGGACCAGTAGCCCTAGAACCCATATCACCAAATCGGGTGTTTCTGCTTCTCACTTGGTTGGAAATCCACTGTCTTGCTCAGTCTTACCTGGTATGTCTTATTTTTCACATCTTTCCATTATCCATCCCCCATTCTTCTAAGCCTTTTCTTCCCATTTTTCCAATAGCCTTAGCTTTCCAGAAAATTAAAGTCCCCATCCTTGCACGGGTTTCAGTGTCTCACAGTTCCAGCCACTCCAGTGCCTCCCTCAGGCCCCCCTCTTTACTGTGGGCTGTGGTGTATTCTCCAGCTATGGTTTCAGCTTCATGCATTCCTGGCACATCTTTGCCTGTCAACAGATGGCTTTTACCTCTCTCTCGCACACGGCATTGATGGCATAGCCATTGCTTCTGCTCCTGATTTGCCAATTTACATTTTCCACGGAGCCAATCACAAGCAGGGTATGCAGAGTGAAGCAATAATATCTCGCTTGGAAAAGACATGACAGGCTGCTGGGGCACAGAGGACGCAAGCAGTTAGGAAATATAAATAGGAATGGCTGCAGGGAATAGACTGGAGCTGGGAAAGGACAATAATGGGCATGTGGACCACACATATTTTCCCTATGAGAAATTAACGGGTCTCATCCTCTGCCCCCAATGCGATTTTGATATTAGTTTTCTCCGGGAAACAAAGAGTGATTGTCATGTGCACAGTGACCATCATTATCTCTTTGACAGGAGAAGTAGGTGCTTTCCAGTATCTGGGGCAAGGGCAAGTTCATTCATGGTTTTGAAACATACATCTTGGGGACCAAACTTCTCATGTTCTGGGCTCAGGGGGTAATAGGTGGCCTGTACGTGTTTGCCAAGATGTGGAAGCAGCACATGTCCCAAAGCCTTGGAAACTGCACTGTGCCACTTGGAGCCACACTCTGGACTTTGTCCATCCTGGTCACTCAGGGTGGTTAGGGGCCAACACTTGACTCATGAGCCCACCAGAGTGGGTGGGGTGGGAGTAGAGCTGGTGTGGAGCTGACTCGGGCCTCTTGACTGCCCACTTGTCTCAGCCCCCAGGCATGGTACTTGCTATTGGGGTCCAGGGGAAGGTTTCTAGGCAGGGAAACCAGGCTTAAGATTTCTTTGAGCCATTTCTAGTCTGATTTTCACAATGGAGGCAAATTTAAGCTCTAAAGATAACTCAGACCACTCTCCTGGGAGTCTAAGGAAACAGTGGAAAGTCATAAGCACAGACTTCTTCCCTAGTAATAGTTCCTGTTAGTATCTGTAGAGCGCTTTTAAGCAGTTGTAATACACTTTCATAATTTAGGCCTGGAAGAACTTTCCAGATGAGAAATAGGCTCAAAGAGATCATAAAGGGAATATGTGGAGGATTCGGGACTCAGACCCAGGTATTCTAACCCCAAAGCCTATGCTTTCTGTGCTGTATTACACCATATTTTGTCTAAATATTTGCCAAGTATTCTTCCTGGGACTATTATTCTGCCTGGGTGTTTGTAATTCTAATGTGATGGGAATATTTTTGTGGAATGGTAGGAAGCAGCATATTGTATTGAAAACAGCATTCAATTAAAACTCCAACTTTGAATTCAAGTTCCAGTTTGAACCCTAGAGAGCTGTGTGACTCTGAACCAGTCTCTTAACCTCTCTGGCCTTACAGTCTGTTAAACAAAGGGCTCAAACCTGATAATATTTGTGCTGTTTTACAACTCTCAAATAAAACCTTGGTCTGGCTGCCATAACTGTGAAAGCTCCAGTTATCTAATACCATATAATCTAAAAGTGGTAGGTTAAAAAACAATAAGGATGTAGTATTTCTCGTAACTCTGTGAGTTGAGTAGGCTCTGCTGTGCAGTTATGTTCCCTCTGGGGCCAATCATGTGAGTAGGTTCAGCTGGGACCTGGTTGAGGCTAGGATGTTCAAGACACCCTTGCTTATATATTAGGGCCTAGGATCTAGCTGCTGGCTGGGAATCCCAGATTCCTTCAACTTGTCTCTCGAGCAGTTTTACATGGCACCTTAAGGCTTGAAAGAGGTGAAAGTGCAAGCTGCAAGCCATACTGCCTTGCTGGGCATGGTGGCACACACCTGTAATTCTAGCAGTTCGGGAAGCTGAGACAGGAGGATCACAAGTTCAAAGCCAGCCTTGTTAATTTAGCAAGGACCTCGTCAACTGAGCGAGACCCTGTCTCAATGTAAAAAATAAAAAGGGCTGGGGGTGTGGTTCCCTGGTACAAAAAAAAAAAAATCATACTGCATCATTTCTGCTGCATTCCAGTGGTCAAAGCAAGTTAGAGCCACACCTGATTCAAGAGGGAGAGGAAACTGATGGCTCCAACTCTAGGTACCATTGCAAAAGGGTAAGCAGCTTGTCTTTTTTAGAAACAATCTATAAAAGGAAAATATCCCTGGAAGAACTTATGATTCCATAAAATGGTAGGGAACCAGCAGACCTGGAGTCCCTGAGTGCATGCTTTCTCTCTCTCTCTTTCAGGGGTCTCCTCAATGTGCACAGGGCTTCTGGGAATGCATTGGTACTGTTACCAGCTATCTGCCTTAAGCTACCACCATGGCCCTGCCTCATCCTTCTCCCCTCTTCACTCCCTTCTTCTTCTCCCTTCTTCCTTCACCATTTTCCTCTCTCTCACCCCCGCTCTTATTGGCTCTCCAAATGCTACACTTGAGTTATATTATTTTTCTGGGGAAAGAAGTCTCCCATAGAGTCGTTTCCATTTGCAACTTAAATGCATGAGTGCAAACACACTCAAGAGAGGCTGTACCAGGGATGGACACTTGGAATGACAGTGTGTGTGATCTGGGAGGCACAATTTGACTGTCAGAGGGTGTGTTTGTTTGTTTGTTTGTTTTTGTTTGAAATTGGGTTTGGTATCTTCATAAAAGTTTGCATTGTCAAATTATGCCATGATCCTGAGCAATCTCTATTGTGCTATGGTAAGGTTTTCCCTCTTTCATTTATTTCTGTTATTTGGCAGGCCTCTGAGGGTGTTTATGTTTGCATCATTGATCTGGTACAGCACCCCAACTTACAAAAGAGAAAGAAGGTCCAGGAAGGTAAGACAATTGGATTTTTCTAAACAAAACAAAACATTACCTAACCTCTGCTTTCTCATTTATTATTTGTTTTCACCCTTTTAACAACCTACAGGTAGAATTCATAGGTGAAGAAGTTAATATGTGAGCATTAAAAAACACCTAGAGCCAGGCACAGTGGTGCATGCTTATAATCCCAGAGGCTCAGGAGGCTGAGGCAGGAGGATGGAGAGTTTAGAGCCAGCCTCAGCAACAGGGAGGTGCTAAGCAACTCAGTGAGACCCTGTGTCTACATAAAACACAAAACAGGGCTGGGGATGTGGCTCAGTGGTTGAGTGCCCTGAGTTCAATGCCCAGTACCAAAAAACAAACAAAAACAAAACAAAACAAAACCACCTAGAGCCTGGCTCTCCTGGCTACTTCTGCAGTGTACTTTTCAGTACAGAATGCAGGGTCGCCTGAAGCATAAGAAAGAGGGTCACGTCAGGCCAGCATTTTCCTAGGGTCCCAAAAGAGCATGTTGACTTCCATAAACTCAGCTTCTAGGTACAGAGCAGACATCATTTGGTGTCCGTGAAAAACCTTAAGCAAGTGAAATTATTTACATAATGACCCCCCAGGAATCACTTCATTTATTATGTTAAAGCAAATAATAAAAAGTCTGAGACTCCAGTGAGCAATATCACTGGGTAAATGCTGCAGAATGCATCTTTCATCTTGCATTGTAGACTCCTCCAGGGCACAGGCAGGTTCTTTAACTGCTCAGAATCTAGAACAGAGTACAAAATAGTAGGTGTTCAATAAATAAATATTCAATAAATATTTCAATATTAAATATTCAATAAATAGTAGGTGTTCAATAAATCCATGAATGGATTTTTAGGGACCCCCCTAAGTGAGACTTCTTTGCTTCATCCATGGATTTGTAGTTAGAGACTTGTATGCAGGCTGACCTCTTCCTCTAACTAACACCATAATCTTTTTTAAAAAATATTTTTAGTTGTAGATGGACACAATACCTTTATTTTGTTTATTTAGTTTTTTTAATGTGGTGCTGAGGATCAAACCCAGTACCCCATGCATGCTAGATGAGTGCTCTACCACTGAGCCACAATCCCAGCCCACTAACCCTACAGTCTCATGTGGACCATTGTAACTTCACTTTTCTCATCTCTACAATGAGGTTGCATGAGATAATCTCCTATGCTGTCCTAGGTTCAAAATTCTATATCTTCTTCACAAAATATTGGTTCAGGAGTTGGGAAAATGCTTCAAATCTTTTCTAAGCATCAGTGTCAGTTTCTCATTTTCTGAATTTTAGAAGTTACACGCTTCTCTTAAAAGAAGAAAAATCAAACTGATTCATGAAACTTCAGCAGTAGTAGTTGTTCTTGGTTGGGTAGCAGAACTATCTTTTTTATCAAATTGTGTCTATAGAGGTTTTACCAGGGACCCAGGCCATTTTTCATGCCTATGTATGAACTTCAATGTCTGCACCTGTGTTTTAGTTGCTTTTTCGCCACTGTGACTAAAAGATCTGACCAGAACAATTGTAGAGGAGGACAAGTTTATTTGAGGGCTCACAGTTTCAGAGGTCTTAGTCCATAGAGGACTGACTCCATTCCTTGGGGCTTGAGGTGAGGCAGAACATCATGGCAGAAGAGTGTGGTAGAGGGAAGCAGCTCACATGATGATTAGGAAGCAGAAACAGACTCCACTCTCCAGATGCAAAATATATACCCCATAGTCGCACCCCCAATGAATCACTTCCTCCAGCCACACCTCACCCGCCTCCAGTCACCACTCAGTTAATGCCATCAGGGAATAATTCACCTATTAGGTTAAGGATATAATCCAATCATTTCTCCTCTGAACCTTCTTGCATTGTCTCACACGTGAGCTTTTGAGGGACACATCACATCCAAACCGTAACAACCCTGTAGGTAGTATAAATTCAGATCCTTCTCCACTGTGGGGCACAAACTGGATTTGAAATATCATGGTAAGTCTTCCCATGTAGAGTTCCAGGCAGATAATAAGATTCCTCCCCTTGTCTTAGGGTTAGTGGACAGAATATTTCTACTTGTCATTTCAGAATGGGGTACACACTTTGTGACTCCCAGCTTTATTCAAACAGCTCAGTTCTAGGTCCAGGTATGTATGGCACCCAGGGATGGAATCCCTTGTCAGACAGAGTTTTGGAATCCCAGCCCAGAGTGCTATGTGCTAACCTGATAACATGGTGAGCTTTTGAATTCAACTTCTCCCCACACCTGTGTTTTCTAGTTTGTTCTGTGTTTCTACAACCTGAAGATTTCTCTTTCTTGATTTCAAGCTTATCATAATGTAGTGCTTAAAGAATGGGAGGATTTCCCACATCAGTTTAATCAACCATCTTTCTAAAAATTGGCCTAAATGTAGTTCAAGGAAAATGATAATGCCTCTTAGTGCATGTTCTTTACTGTGTATGAACAGACCATTCACTTCTATCCATTTTTTGTTTTTTAATTTTTAAAAATCAATCAATTAATTTATTTTACAGTAGAATACATTTTGACATATTGCACACAAATGGAGCACAACTTCTCATTCCTCTGGCTGTACATGGTGCAGAGTTCCTATCTATCCTTAAAGATGGTTCCAAAGGCTTCCTTGGAAAAACCTCTCCTTGACCCCACAGTCTGCCTCTTACTCCTCACAACATTCTTTTCATCTAGAATTTACTCACTACCCTTAGATATGCAAAGAGTAAATACTTGATTTTCATAGCGAGTGTAATCTTCTTCTTGCTCCTTGTGCCCACTATCCTCGAAACTGGGAACAAGAAAGGTCAACATCCTGGTCACTTGCAGAACTTTTGATCAATTTTATCTTCACCAAGAAATCAAGTTTGACTCTGTTCTACCCCTTGAATCAACTGTACTCTAATTGTTCTTTATGGTCCTCTTTGTCTGTAAAGCCAATGGTGGGATGTCTAGGAGACTAGAGATTGGAAGAGGGTCTGCCTCTATTCTTTCCCCTTCCTATTCTCCCTGAACCTTAGACCTTGCCCATTTCCCTGCAAATACACTCGCTGGTGCTAAATGGGGCTTGTTAAATACCAGTGACTCAGCTGCCCTGAGTTTTAGATGGAGATTTTTTTTTCAATTTTTAAAAATTAGAGCATTATGGTTGTACATAGTAGTTGGGTTCATTTTGACAACATCATACATGCATGGACTTTGGTTTACTTCATTTCAGTCCTTGTTTCCTCTGCTTTCCCTCCTCTCTTCCCTCCCCCCATTCTCCTTCCTCACTGATCTTCCTTTCACTCATTTGTTTGTCTTTGGTGCTTTCTACATATACATAAAGGTGGAATTCCCTGTGGTATATTTATACATGCATATAGAGTGTTTTGTTCAGTTCATTCCACATTTCCTCCCCTTTCTGTCCCTCCTCTCTACCTCTCCATCTCCTTCTTTTACTCCACTGATCTTCCCTATATCTTTATGAATATCCAACCCTCTCTTTTTCCCATTTTGCTCCATTTTCCACATATAAGAGAAAACATTCAATCCTTGATTTTCTGAGTCCGATGGAAGATTTTTAAACCTTCTGTTTATCCTCAAATGGAGACTGTCACTTACCAAGGCCAAGGTGATAGTGAACACTTGGAATGCAGTGCAATAATAGAGAGGGGACAGATTGCAGATGTGCTGGCTGAGGTTTCATCAATGGAATTGGAAAGGGCCAGTTGTCTTTCAGATGCTTTATCTTCTTCCTCAGGTAGAACATGAATTGACCCTCCTCTTTCTATCCATTCAAGGGCACCAGAAGACAGAATGCCCTATAATTCACAATAAGGGTAAAGCACAGGAAAGGCAGCATCTTGAAGAGGAAGAGAGAGGAGGTGAAAGGGCCTGGGACTTGGGGGTCGTGGGAGCAGCAGAGGTGTGAGGAGGAGGGAATAGTGGAGATCTGATGAGACCTTTCCTCAAGAGACCAGGACCAAGACTAGTACCCAGGGAGAGAATACAGAGACATACCGAGCCACTAGGGAGACCATCCTATGGACTAGACATGGTTAGAACTTTTCTTTCTGGACTTGAAATAAAGGCTGGCTTAAATTTCTCTTGGATTCTGTGTGTGCTTGGCTGGCTGACAGTGAGATCATTTTGTTTTACATTTACTCACCCCTATTTTTATAATGAAGAACATAGTGACAAAGTTTTAAAAACGAAATGTCATGTGTTGAAGTAAAAACAGCTATGCGTCTGCAAGATTCTAAGTCAATCACACAGCTTCAGTTATAAAGTCCACCTGATTCTTCCTAGCTCCACCATCAACCACAACAAGGCAGGTTTCATGGATATGAGCAACAAGCATCAAGCCATGATGATTTATTAACTCCCTGCACCTGCCAACAGGGCCATGAATAATTTGTGCTGCACTTAACACTCAGGAAAGAATGCAAGAGTTCGATTTCTATCAGCCAAACCCAAGAGCGACTTTTTGGCAAGTCAGCTATTATTTGATCAATTGACCCCTCAGTTAACCATGCACAAGGCTAATAGATAGTTGGTGAAATTAAATAGGAATGTTTCATGAATCAAGGCATTCACATCAGTAAAAAAATTCACAAATTACAAGCTTTTTGTAAATTACTCCTGAGCAAATGGAGATTTTAAAGATGATGCCCTGGTCTCTAGCCTAATTATCCACCTTTCTATATTTTAATTTCATAAGTGGCATGCTTTTTTAAGGTAACAGGACTTTACTTACATTTCTTAGCATGAAATTTTCTTGGTTTATAGGTAATAGCTGAATTTTGTTCTACTTTATCATCCAAATAACAAACAAACAAAATTACAAACCCAAAACAATAATTATTAGAGTGAAAGCAATCAATAATATATGCTTATCATTTTTTTTGTAGATGCTGGTCTTGAAACAGTAAAATATGATTCACTGATTTGGAAGACAGAACAGATATTGTGTTTCTTTTATGAAAATTAATGCCCTTGCCCAGTGTATTAGTCAGCTTTTCACTACTGTGACCAAAGTACCTGATAAGAACAACTTAGAGGAGGAAAACTTTATTTTGGCTCACATTTTCAGAGGTTCAGTCCATGGTGGGCCTAGTCCATTGCTCTAGGCTTAGGATGAGGAAGAACAGCATGGCGGCTGGGAAGCAGAGAAAGGAAGGGGAAGGGGCTGCAGTGAAGATGAACCTTTCCAGGGCATGCCCCCAGGAACTCACCTCCTCCAGCCATGTCCTCTTACCTGAAGTTACTACCACCTCAGTCCATTCAAACTAAGATGGACTGATTAGGTCACAACTCTCACAATTCAATCATCTCACCTCTGAGCATTCCTGCATGAACACAGGAGCTTTGGGGGGATACCTCATGTCCAAACCATAGCATTCTGTTCCTGACTCCCAAAAACTCATTTCCTAAGATGAGGTGGAAAGTTAATGTCTGCAGTGAACACAGCAGTGGACAGGGGTCAGATGGGGCTCAAGACAGAAATGGACCATAAGCTAAAGAACAACTTGGGCAGACAACTTCCCTCCTCTGGGTTTTGGTATTTCTCAATGGTAAGGTGAGAGGGCTGATTCAGACAAGGTATACAGTGGTTTCCTTCTCTGATATTTGAGTGTTTCTTACCAATGACACTTAAAACTGTAAGAAGTCTGGAAGTGGATTGTGTGTGTGTGTGTGTCTATTCCTCAGTCCCTTCTTGACAAGATGGCAATACCTCACCGTGGTAGAGGCAGCTTCTATACTGGTTCCTGGTGATCTCTGCCTCCTGATATTCATGCCCTTGTATAATCCCCTCAACTCCTGCCGCATGTATGGGCTAACATTATTTACTCACTTTTAACAAATATAATGCAGCAGAAGTGATGGGATCTACTTTATAATATAAGGTCATTAAAAGATTCTGTCTTGCCCACCCTCTCTTCCTCACTTGCTCTGAGCAACTAGCTGCCCTCTAGAGGCTCAGGTATATAAGGAACTGACATCTCTCTAACAACCGGCAAGCACCTGGGGCCTGCCAACAGCCATGTGAGTGATCTCAGATGCAGGCTCTCGAAACTGCACCTGCATTCTTGACCACAAAAATCTCAGATATGATGAATGTATGTTGTTTTAAGGCACTGAGTTTTGGAGTAATTTGTTATGCATCATTAGTTGACTAATAAACTCATCAAAGGCTTTGCCTTCTAACCTTTCATTATCATTTCTGAGGTTTCAATCTCCATCCTGCCAAATCATCAAATTGAGTTTATTTTGAGGCTAGGAACAATGTTAGGAAGGGGAAAATATCATCTTTTCTCCCTCTAAATTTTCAATGAGAACAATTGCTTACTTTTATTAAATACTTCCTATGTGCAAAAGCATTAGTTGGTAGTGTTTATGGCAATTCTTTGAGAATCAGTATTGTTATCATTCTCATTTTACGGATGTGGAAATTGAGACTTGCAGAGGGTAAATGCAAGATGGAAGTGCTCCTAGGTAAGCATGGGATCAGAGGACTGGGGACAGAGTGCCCTTGACTAGGGAAGTGGGCTGTGCACTGGGTATGCTATCTAAGGAATATTGAGTTTAGACTGAGGCCTCTCACCTTTAAAGGTATTTTTATAAATGGAAGTGCTCATGGGGTATGATTATTTAGCATAAAGAAGTCCAGGGGGAATATGACATTCCTTCTAGTGCAAAGATTTTGATTTATTTATGTTTCTTTAGATGACAGAGTTAGAACCAACAGGTGGAAGAAGGAGGCAAATAGCTCACAGGGAGGAACTCTAATTACATTTAAGAGTTTCAAATAATTAAACTTGGAAAAGGATGGGCTCCTTCAGGCAGTCTCATTTCCTTTTTCTGGGGTGCACAGGCTCAGTGCCTCTCCTCTGAGGCAGTTCAGAGGAGATTTAAGTATTGGGCAGGGCTGGAACGATGTTCAGTGAGGACATTTCCAACTGAGATTGAGTGATTTTGGATGTTGATATGAATTATGAGGAGCTCAGACCCACAGGAGAGTCATGAAGAGGTGTTGCCAACACCCAGGAGGATAACTCTTCCTTTCCTCACCTTTTCATGTCTCCTCCAGTACTCTTACTGAAGGGACCATTCTGAATTTTTTCAGAATTTTTTTCTGTGGTTTGGGCTGGTTCACAAGCCCTGGCTCTAGTATAAGGGCAGAATTGTCTGCAAAGAGAGCGGGACCCCTGTCCTGCAGATTGGCCTGGGCCATTTTTGGGAAAACAGAACATTCACAAAACCATTGGCCAACTACATTGTCTTCCATTTCTTTCCTCTCTCTCCCTTCCCATAACTCCAAGTTCTTGCCCCAAATGAGAAATATATTAATAAGTATTTGTTTTGTCTTCCTTCTGCCTCCCTTCTTTCCACTGAGTACCTTTTCTTAGCTGTTGCTGAGTATGCAAAGATGAATAGAGTCTCTGTTCTCCAAAGCTCATAGGTGCTTTTCTGAATTACCTACTTCCATGGGGTTTTTATTATTTGTCAACAAATACCGGAGATGATATAAGACTGTTTAACAAAATAACTAGAAGACTGAACCTTAGTATCTTGTGATATATTCTATAATTATAATATTATGGCTTGAGAACAAATTGTTTTCATTAAATAAATGTTCTCCTTAACATATGGTACTCATTTAAAAGAGCTAAAGTGCAATTTTTCTAAGAATTATAGTCTATTCAAATATGCAAACTCCAAAACTATACCAAACAGCAGTTATTTTACCAAAACACTGGTGACTTCTGGGTAGATGTCATTTTATGAAACATCTTGAAGGCTAGCTAACTAGCCTGTCCCTGGAAACTGCCCCACCTTTGGGAGCATTTTTTTCTTTTCTTTTCTTTTTTTTTGGTGCTGGGGATTAAACCCAGGGCTTTGGGCATGCATGGCAAGCACTCTACAAACTGAGCTATATCCCCTGGGAGCATTTTTTAATCATTGGCCAGAGTTAAGTTATTGCCGGCCAAATCTGTCCTGATCTTATGATTTATGACAAGAACTATGTGTTACATATATACAATGGAATACCATTCAGGCTTAAAAAGAATGAAATCCTGTCTTTTGCTAAAGCATGAATGAAACTGAAAATCTTATGTTACATGAAATAAGCCAGGACAGAAAGACAAGTAGCATAAGCTCTCACTCATATGTGGAATATAAAAAAGTTGACTTTACAGATGTTGAGAGTAGTACTGTAGTTACCAGAGGCCAGGGAGAGTATAGGGAAGAGGGGAGGAAAAGGTTGATCAACAGATACCAAATTACAGTTATATAAGAATAAGAAGTTCTGGTGCCCAGAAGGATGACTACAGATAATAGTAATGCACTGCATATTTGAAATGCAATTATATAATAATATACTGTAAATTTCAACAAAAGAGAGTTTGAAAGTTTTTACCATAAATAAATGATAAATATTTGAAGAGACATACTTTTAACTTGTTTTAAACATGGTACATGTTTAAACATTGTACATTGGCCATGTTTGATACATGTATCAAATATCACATGGTACCCATTGATATGTACACTTTTATGTTTTTATATATCAGTTAAAATAAATTTAAATAAAAATAAGAAACTAATAAATTCCTGGTTTTCACCAGGAGTACTTGCATTTACTGATGTCATACGAGTAGGCAACTCTATTACATTCTAAGGAACACAATCTGTCTTCTTTTCTGTGGCTTAATTACAGTATCTGGAAATCTAAGTGGTCTCTTCCAACCCCATATCTCCCTTTGCACTTTAATCCCCATCAGTGTCTTTATACCATTCATGATTCAAAGCAATTTCCCTCACTTCTATATCAGTAAGATGAAATGCTCTTCTTACTTCCATTTCTTCCCTCTGCCCATTGTGGACAGTTCCAACTTGCCTGACTCAAACAGCACTCCGTACATTTTGTCTTGACTGACAGAATCAGACCAAATAATTCTTTCTTTCCAAAGCTGTTTTGCCCTCTTGAGTTTCTCCCATGGTTCCCTCCATCCCTCTGCTATGGTCTGAATGTTTGTGTCCCCTTCCCGAAATTCATGTGTTAAAATGCTACCCACCCCCCCAAGTGATGACATTATGGGAGAGGGGAGCTTTCAGGGTGGTGATTAGGTCATGAGGGCTCCACCCTCAAATATAGGATTGGTGCCCTTATTAAAGGCTGGAGGAAACTGATCCACCCCTTCTGCATCCGTGACAAGATGCCTCCTATGATCCAGGAAGCAGTCCTCACCAGACATGGAACTGCAGCCTCTTTGATCTTGAATTTCCCAGCCTTCAAAATTGTGAGAAATAAGCTGGGCAATACGGCACACGTCTGTAATCCCAGCGCTTTGGGAGACTGAGACAGGAGAATTGTGAGTTCAAAGCCAATATCAGCAACAGCGAGGCGCTAAGCAGCTCAGCAACCTACTAGAACCTGTCTCTACATAAAACACAAAAAATAGGGCTTGGGATGTGGCTCAGTGGTCGAGTACCCCTGAGTTCAATCCCTGGTACCACAAAAAAAAAATTGCGAGAAATAATAACTTTTTTTTTTTTAAGTCACCCTGTTTAAGATACTGTTACAGCACCTGAACTCATAAACATACCCTCCAAGCAAGCAATTCCTGTTAGAGTTGTGCTGTCCAGTAGAAACACAATGCAAGCCTCTTATAGGATTTAAAAAATCAGTAGCTTCAATCAAGAAGTTAAAAAAAGAAAGAAAGAAAAACAGATAAAATAAATTTCATTCAACCCAACATATTCACATATCCTCATTCCAGTATGTAATAAGTTTTATAAACCAATAACAAAATATTTCTTTTTCTGTATGGAGCCCTCAAATTCAGTGTGCTCGACATTTTGAGAGCCACACATGGCTAATGGCTAATATACAGGACAATATGGGTTTTCAGGCTGGAATTCTTGGAATTTATTCCTCCAGAGTAAAGCAGCCATGGATTTGGCCCCATGCCTGTCCTTTGGCATTTTTTCACAGCACAGCGCCCTAGCACAGTCATGGAACGCTGGGGCTGAGCAGGGAATTTGACCCAAAATTCATCAGAGACAAAAGAAAGCTGGCAATGAGGAATACTGGGAGGAAGCAGAAGGGTGCTGCCATTTCCCAGAGTCTACTTCCCCTCAGCACTCCATGGAGGCACTCTTGCCCAGTCAGTGGGCAAGAGTGCCTCCATGCAAGTCACGCCATTTTGAAAACTGTCAGAGTTTTCTTGGAACAGCTGCTAAAGCCAGTCCCTGCAGCTCAGGCTAAGAATTCTTACTCTTAAGATACACAAGCTCCAAAAGGATGTGGTGCTCCAGCAAGTGGCCTTTGCCTTGGTGACATACATGTGGGGCCATAGAAGCCATCAAAATGTGGGGCTTCCACTCTTTCTCCCTCTGGGTTCTTGGAATTAGCGCCCCTACACCATCACTCCCTAGACTTTCCCTGTTATTTCTTCACCTCTGCCACAGATGTGGAAGAAAAAAGACACAGGACTAAAAAGAACTAGAATTAATAGAGACTCCTTGTTCTAACCTGCCCGCTAAACCAGCATGTTTAGGTAGTCCCAGCCTACCGGTGCTAGGTGTTTTTGTATTTCTGACAGGGCTTTATGGATAAGTAGGGAAGAGGATTTGTACTTAAATATCAGAAGCCTTCTAATGCTTGGCTGGTTATACCAATCACTCTTTTATCTCTTGCCTTGTCCTTCTTCAAACCATTTGTCCTCTGGATCTTGACAAAGCATCTGCACAAAATTAACAGGCGTGCAAAGCCTGAATGAGCAACATTTGATTTGCCTATAATCTGTTTGTGAAGAGATCAGGACGTGGTTGAAGTGATTTTAATTTCAGAGCCCAAGTTGCTAGTCTGTCTTTTTGTCAGGCAATTAGTTCCACTGACTGGGCAAGAGTGCCTCCATGGAGCACGGTGAGGGAGCAGACTCGGGGAGGAGGCAGCACCCTTCTGCTTCCTCCCGGTATTCCTCATTGCCAGCTTTCTTTTGTCTTTTTGGTGAATTTGGGGTCAAATTCCCTGCTCAGCACCAGTGTTCCATGACTGCGCTAGGGCACCGTGCTGTGAAAAAGGGCCAAATCCATGTGTCAAGTTCTGGACAAGGTCCTGGAGGGACGTAAACAAACCTACTAGAATTTCTGCTTCTGGGCTGTCAGGCAGTGTGTGAAGATCTTCACACATTATTTTAGGTAATTTTTCAACAATTCCAAATGATAATTATTAATATCCTCATTTGGCAGAGAGAAGTTAGCAGTTTGCCAAAGTCACACCTCTCAGTTGGGGTGGACATATGGCTCCTTTTTATCTCTGAGCTGTACTGGCCACTCAGTGACCCATAGAAGCCATTGCCTCTGGATACTGAGGAGGAACGAATTTTGGACAAAGATGTGCCATAGGGCTGGGGATGTAGCTCAGTGGTAGAGCACTTGCCCAGCATGCCCAAGGCCCTGGGTTTGATCCTTAGCACTGTGAAAGGAGGGAGGGAAGGAAGGACAGAGGAAGGATAACAGTAACTTCAGCAAGGGACTTTGCCCTACTCCAGCAGGGACTCTGTCTTGTTCCCTTAAGTGTCCTCCACAATCTGACTCACTAAAGGCACAACATAGGCACAATTTGTTCAGAGACCAAAATACGTTATCCCATCTGATTCTCATGGTAACCATGAGAACAACAAGGAAAAGCATTATCGTTATGTTCACTTCACTGGAATTAAAGAAAGGGAGCCGGGCGCAAGCCTGTAATACCAGCACCTTGGGAGGCTGAGACAGGAGAATCACAAGTTCAAAGCCAGTCTCAGCAACGGCAAGGCACTAAGCAACTCAGTGAGATTCTGTCTCTACATAAAACACAAAAATAGGGCTGGGGGCGTGGCTCAGTGGTCGAGTGCCCCCAAGTTCAATCCCCGGTACCAAAAAAAAAAAAAGAAAGGGAACATCTCTCATTACCCAAAGCTGATTTTTAAAAAATCTGAGTCATTTCAAGACTCAGATTGCTCCTGTGAGCAGGGACCCTGTTTTACACATTTTTGTATCCCCTTTCCCACAACAGATGCAGAATATTTCTACAATCACAGAAAATTTCATCAACAGTGCTGCTTTAGGGGTAAGCAGGATCCCATTGGTAACAATCTCATAATATCTCACTTCCAAGCTAGAAGTGAAATTTAATAATTTTTTTAATGAATGAATACCATAATGGAATTCTTAACATAGACTGAGCTAATTAGGGTGATCAGTCATAGGTTGAATTAGTGCTTTGTACAGTGACTGACTCTATTTTTTCAAAAATGAATCATCAAAAAGAGCAAAACAACTCATTTCTTAGACATCAAAATGCAACTTTAAATGTCACGTTAAGTATTGGCAAGATGCTGGAGGGGGTTAGTCAGTGATTACTACTATTTAACAGTAATTTAAAAACAAGGCAAGAGCAATGTTTGTACTAATATGGCATTTAAATAGTCAAAACTAACTCTACTTAGATAATGAATTAATTCATATTTACTAATAACATATTGCGTTTACTTTGTAGCACTTTTCATGAAGCTTAAAATGCGTCATAGAACTTAAAGTGTGTGTGTTATTTTAGTTAATATCATGTCATCAATCTATGCCAGGAGACTGGTATTGCCTTCTCAAAGAATGACAGAGAAATCAAAGACTTGACACAATTTAGGTTTTTATTTACCATGATGCCCAGCCAGCCAGTGTGAGATTCTGTGTTCCTTTCTTATATCTTGTGGTTTTTTTCACCAACACTTAGGGACTCTTGAGTAAAAAAAGAATATTAAGATAGCTGTCACAAGGGCTTGGTTTCTTACAAATTTCCCACAAAGTGCAAAGTATGTTCAATTGCTAGATGCCCTAATCCGCCTTCAGGGCAGGAGTACCTTTCATCAGTTCAGCATGTTGGTATTTTATGGAAACATGAAAAGGATTATGGTACATTTAACTGAAAGGTCGTGACACCTTTCAATCCTTCCTTTAATCATTTCATCTAGGAGAATGCCTGAACTTAACTACGACTGATCGCAGAGTAGGCTGAATCTCCTGAGTAGAGCTACCTATTGACTCATTGGTGGAATGTCTATAAGTGCTAAGCTGTGGGGATACACTATGACTGCCATATAGCTTCTCCTTTCAGGACCTCATGGTCCACTGGAAACTCAGACCAATAGACTGGCAATTACCATGTACGGAATCAGTGTTACAACGTAGGTAAGCAGAGACTGCTAAGGAGGTCACGTTGTTTGGCCCCAAGGGATAAGAAAAGACTTCTCAGAAAAATAGAAATAAAAAACATCATCCAAGGAGACATCCAACTGAGCTCAGAAGGTATTTGAATAGTCAGATCTGTTCAAGGACAACTCTGGGCTGGAAATAAGATCTTAAAGTCATCACCATGTGGATGAGAACTGAAGGGAACAGAGTAGATGAGCTCCCTGAGAATGTGGAGTGAGATGCTAAGAAGGGCAAAGGAAGACTGAACCCAGAGGATATGGATGGTGATAAAACTAGCCTGGAAAGAAGGATCCAGAGGAGCTGTCTGTGAGGTAGAAAGAGGACCACAGAAAGTGATGAGATCCAACTGAAGAGAATATTTTGGAGGTGGAAGAAAGGTCATTGCGTTAAATGCTTTAGAGAGCACAATGAAGAGTTGAAAAGTACTAACATGATTTTGCAAGAGTGAGGCCATTGGTGACTTCAGTGAAGGCACTTTAGGAGGAATGATGGGGACAGAAGGTGCTTGGCAGTGAGTTCAAGAATGAACAGGAAGTAAAGACAAAAAGTTACAGCACATATAACCAATTCTTTCAGGAAACTTAGTGGTGAAGGACTTTAGAGATAGCTGATGTCCTTTATCCTTTGAGACATTTTCAAATGTATACTTCATAATAGAGATATTATTATATCTCTATATTATAAGTAATAGATATATTACTTATATATTACTTATAAATTATAAGTATAAATGTCCATAAATAGAAAGTGTATATCCACTTCATACATTTTCCCATTAGGCAACTTTCTCTGGATTGAATTAAGAGGTCTCTATTCGGGGCTGGGATTGTGGCTCAGTGGTAGAGTGCTTGCCTCACATGTGTGAGGCACTGGGTTCGATCCTCAGCACCACATAAAAATAAATCAATAAAGATATTGTGTCCACCTACAACTAAAAACATATTTAAAAAAAAAAAAAAAAAGAGGTCTCTATTCCAGTTGAGGAAAAGATGATACGTCGATGATTTAATTGAATCTCATATTTTCAGGAAATTTTGTGAGTTGCAAGGGAAATTTCCCTCCAAATAGAATAAATAGAACAAGGACAAATATATTTTAATAAAAAATTTTATTATGATTATTTACATCCGTTCATTGATAAGCATATAAATGTAAACTTTTATCATTGGCATTATTTTACATATGATTTATCCAAATTCAGAGTTAATACTGTCAATTGAGTTTTCAAGTAGTGAGAAAATTTGATTATATTCACAGAATATACATACAACGTGCATTCAAATTGTGACCCGCTCAAGCCAGTGGTATAGACACTGTCCCATTGGCTCTGCTTCTGCTCCTCAGGTGCACGCTGGAATCGGCCACGTCTTCCACATGCTCCTCGCTTTTCTTCTCCTTCAGGCTGTTGATGAATCTCAGGGTGATCTCATCCCACTCCTCAGGCAACAGCATCAGCAGGAACCCAAGGCAGATAATGATGGTAGCAGCCAGGCGGACGACATTGAATATGACCTCCTGCTTCAGGAGGTCCACGGCTAGGGAAGAAAAATCACATCAGTCAAGTCCATGATTGTTTCTAAGTTTCTCTGAAAACAAGTGACCTAAGTCGATGTTACTTCTCCATTTTTCCAAGTCTTCTTTACTCTTTCTATCTAGGGTGTCCTTTTTCCACGTCTCTCTGTTTGCTTTCTATTCCTTTTCTCTGTCATACTTACCACTCAAGGCTTAGCTCAAATTCCATGCAGTTGGAACTAAGGACCTCTCTAGTTTTTTTTCCCCCGTCTCTCCTTTTGTACTGAGGGGTGCTTAACCACTGAGCTACATCCCAGCCCTTTTTATTTTTTACTCCAAGACAGGGTCTTACTAAGTTGCTCACGGCTTTGCTATTGCTGAAGCTGGCCTTGAAACTGTGATCCTCCTGCCTCAGCCTCCTGAGTCCCTGGGATTACAGGTATGTGCCACCACACCCAGACTGGTTTCTTAAACTCTTCCTTTGCAGCCCTATCCCCTTCTCCAGTTTCACTAGATCATTGGAAATTTTTCAAATGAGCCAAACATGTTCATGCCTATGTCTTTGTACATGCTGGTTTTTTTCAAATTTTAATTGAGGTGAGATTCATATAATATAAAATTACACATTTTAAAGTAAATTTAGTGACATTTAGTCCATGTTGTGCAATTACCCTCTATCTGGTTCCAAAACATCTCTATCGCTTGAAAATGAAACCTGTATTCAACCCTTTATCCCCACTCTCTTGCCCCGACAACCAAACATTTGCTTCTTTTTCAATGGATAAATAAAATCACAGAATGTGTGACTTTTACGCTGTCTTCTTTCATTTCACATAAGGCTTTTAAGGTTGACTTATGTCGCAGCTGTAGCAGTTATCAATACTTCATCATTTGTGGCTGAATAATATCCCATTATATACATCACGATTTGTCTATCCATTCATCTGCTGATGAACATTTGGGTATATCTACCTTTTGGCTATTATAAATAGGGCTGTTGTGAAAATTCGTGTACAAGGATATTTTCAAATCCCTGTTTCCAATTTTCTTTTTTTTTCTTTCCTCCTCCCTCCCTTCCTTCCTTTCTTTATTTTTGTTATATACCTATGTATGGAATTGTCTGTCATGTACATGCTGTTCTTTTTGTATAAATTGCCCTTCCTTCCTCATATCCTACTTGGTCCAGCCACCCGCTCTGTTAGAGCTCTGTCTTAAGGCTTCTTTCAGGCATCCTCTTGGATGCTCCTCCTGTGTGTTCTCAGAGCATCCAGAACATGCCTCTATCAAAGCAATTATTTTTCTACCTTGTAATTACTCACTTCCTTTTATCTCCCTCTCTGTTACATGGTCCTAGAGGAAGGAACTGTGCTCTATCCAGGATCTAGCACAGTTCCTGGTATAGATGAGGTGCTCAGAAATTATTTATTGAATAAATGAATTCGTGGTGAATGAATGAACTTCTTTGACAACTTCATTTCTCTTCAGTATCCCTTTCCTCTGAATACCTCATAGCCCTTGGGTCTGTCTCATGTAGTTTTGTCATGTCATAATAAGTTGGACATTGTAGATTTCCAATTTGTTTCATGTACATTGGTTTTCTTTTCCAAATTCAGTTGTAAGCTTCTTAAGGAAACCAAAATGTACATTTTTTTTTTGCTATCTTATTTATAGCCCTGATCAAATAAAATAAGGGCTCAGTAAACATTTGTTGTTTTTCCTGGAAAAAAGAAAGATGAGTACTCAAGACTTAAAATTATAGAATTTTAAAGTAGGAAGGACTGACTAAACTATCACCCAGACAACCCATTTTCATTACTAGTTTTATTGGCAGATTTCACTAGAGAGATTATTCTAGATGAAAAGCTTCTCCTCTTGCCCCTGTGAGTCAAGTTGCTTTTCCTGGAGGGCCACCTGCTCTGCTCCCAAGAGAAGCTTCCGCAGCTCCCCATGGATAGTTTGATGGGAGCCAACACCCTGTACATTTTCTGTACTTTCATTAGTGACGTTGACTTCAGAATCCTATGCTGGGATGCCTTTTGTTTCCATAGGACTTTCTCTAAAAATATCACAAAATTAGGTTGTCAAGGAGATTACATGAAACCCAAATGATACATTTGGTATTTAATTCTAAAAGCACAACCAAGTAAAAGCAGTGTTTTTGTAGCTGCAAATTTTCAATCTGCTGCATAGTTATTCTGTTGTCTGCCACCTTCATGATATTTAAAAACATCTTCTGAGGCAAGGGACATAATTCATCATTGCTAGAAGAAACAAGTCAGAGCATAAAAATGAGCAGGAGTCTTATCGGGTCATCAGAACCTGCACATGCCGAACCATGCTGGTACCTGCATTTCCAGGAACGCTGAGCACAGTCCCGATGGAGATAAGGATCGGATATGTCAGCACCACGCCGACATTCACCAGGATGTTGAAAGCTGTAAAAGAAAGGAGGCTCTACAGAACGAAGGAAAACCAACATGCTGGGCTCTTTTCTTCATTGTGTAAAAGAATCAATGTCTTTGCTAAAGGTGCCTTCTCAAGTGCCTGTACCTTGGGTCCATTAATCCCCTAATTCTGGAGATGGATGCATGCATATGTCACCCAAATTAGTCATATTCTTTTGATCTCCTTCACCGCCCTGTTTGCCTGAGCTTTGGCCAACTGGCCGACAACAGATGTATGGAGCAAATGCAAAGAGGTAAAATAATCAATTCACCACACTGTTTATTAGCACTGCAAAGGTAGGTTGGGGCCAGCCAGAGGTGGAAAGTAAGCAACTGACTGAAGGTTGGCACTTTATCTCTTTGTCACTTTGCTATATTGGGCCATATTCCCAGAAGATTAAAAAGCTTTGATGTCGCTATCTAAAGGAAAATCTATCCAATGGCAGCCTATGCTGTTTTTTTACTCTCTCTGAGGTCAGCATCACATGTTCAAACAAAGGTGGGTTCAATGTACTTCACCAAATCCCAGGGACTATTTTCATATCCTGATTTGCGCACAGGTAAACAGCAGGCAGGTCTACAGAACTGATTGAAGGTATAGGTTGATACTCTTTAGTTAATACTTTTGGAGCTCTTTAGTTAAATAGAACATAATTTAAAATAATCATCTATCCCCTTTCAACATTACTAAAAATATTTTCAAAAAGGAAAAAAGAGCCAGGTGTGGTGACACACACAGGTAATCCTGCAATTTGGGAAGCTGGGGCAGGAGGATCAGGAGTTCACACCCAACCTCAGCAACTTAGCGAGGCCCTAAGTAACTCAAGTGAGACCCTGTCTCTAATAAAATACAAAAAAGGGCTGGGGATGTGGCTCAGAGGTTAAGTGCCCCTGGGTTTAATCCCTGGTTAAAAAAAAAAAAAACTATAAAAGGGAAAAAATTATAAATCACAGAGCATTATTTTAACAAAGTTAAATCAACGTTTATTTTAGCGAATAGAGTGATGAGTACTAACAGGTATGAAAGGTCCTTGAATCAGAGAAGATCTCTATGCACATGACTGAAGCATGTTCCCTGTACCTCTGGAGAATCAAAGAAGGGTTCTAAAACCAGTCAGGATGATGTGTATTCTCTACTGGCATTTATAATTCCTGCTTTAATGAAGCCCACTAACTTAGTTGCCTGGAGTCACTTATGCTTGGTAGACAATGGGTTTGACCTTCCCAAGACTTGTTTGTATGACAGCAGCAGCAGTCAAGGCAAAGGGACCTCTGGAGTTAGTGATTGCTCCTCCTTTGTGCCAGTGCCTTGACTCTCTGTTCAGATCCAGGGAGTCAAACATGGCAAATTCTAATACATTAGGAATTTATCAAGAAGGCTCTGTGATCTCCTTAGCTGTCATTTTGCTGACTGAACTGGATATTTTAGCAGATTGAATGAAAGCAGTGGTATTTCTGTAGTACTGAAAAATATTTTTCTCAACAAAAGCCAGGTATCTTCACTAAAATGTGTTAATTTTCCCCCTTGCTCTTTAGATGCCTGGAGTCACTTATGCTTGGTAGACAATGGGTTTGACCCATTTTTGACTTAAGAAAAAGAATATCTAATTCAATGTGTTTTTTGTGGCATGGGGTTCAGCCCGAGTTTATGTGCAATTCAGACATGTCAGATGAATGAAGGGGGCCCACCTGCATTTGGGCTGTCACTCTTTGAAAGAGAGGTCATAGCCATGGTTGCAGGAGATATGGGGGCAGTTCAGATCATAGACTAGTGTTCATTTCTCAGACCAGACACAGCTAGATCATATCTGATTCCCATGGAGAAGAGATGGATTGGAAAGGAAAACTTAAAATCAGAAGCACTGAGGATTGTCAAACCCTGGGGTGTGTAACACAGTTAGGAGGGAGACTACTTCTTCAATTTGTCACAGCACAGTTTTGGCACAGTGAGCTCTGCCGCATATTGGGTGGGCCTGGTGGAGCAGCTGCAGTGCCAGGTGGCACTGTGCCCTGTGGGGTGTAGAGACCACGCTGGTTGGAGCATTCCACGGTCCAGCTAGCATGGGTGGCACCCAGCATGAGCAGATTTGCTTAGGAGCATGTATTGCCCATGCCAAGGAATACATTGGTGAGGGCTACTTTGCTGCAAAGTAGAAACTATGTGTGCTCAGTGAGGGGCTAAGACTCAATGAAATTTTGGTTATGGTTGTTCTCATTTAGATTGTTTTTGGCCAGGAAATAATCTAGGTGCTTTTTAATTAGGATATTTTGGTCTCATGGAAACACTGCTATTGATTTCAACTCAACTTAGCAGAGGTAATGAGAGATGATAACCATACATTTTTGGCCTTGAAAAGAAGAACTCGAGGGACTAACAATTAATACTTAATTCTTCTCTTCAGTGTTTCCTGTCTAAGACTTCCCCTTAAGGGCCTGGGCTGGAGTGGAAAAGGATGAACTAATCAATATCCTTGTTAGAATCAGGACATTTTTTTTCTCCCTGAAATTGCAGTGCTGCTACTATTTCAAATCATATCACCTGGGTAAAGAAGGTCAGCTGAGGGTTGGCAGAGGTCCTGTAGGCTGAGTGTGGAGGGTAAATGTGGAGCAGGAAAAAGAGGCTGACCTTGGGCAGTATATGGAAAGAGAAGCGGAATGCGAATGATTCAATTTTGAGTAAACAGGCATGGGGACATTGGGTTGTTGCTGTTTTTCAACTGCTTGGTGAGAAAAGAACAGGCTCATTATTTTTTCAGGTTCCTCTTGCATCAAGTGACAGCAGCAGCACAGATTGAAAGTGGGAGCCCAGAGCTCAGCTGAGGCAGACAGCCCCAGAGTTCCAGAGCACTGTGAGGGAAGACATTAAAAAGACTCCAGGTGGCTTTTTCTTGGCCTTTGACTAGGCACATTCTGCTTTGTCTGGACTACCACGCTCAGCTCATGCTGCCTTCTTTCCTGGTGAGGGCTTGCTATTGCAAACCCTTTCTCCATGCTCAGAAGAGTGAGCTATTTAATTCAGATACGAACTTGTCACCTCCATGATTAAATATTAAGTGGATTTAAAATCCAAACCTCAATATAGCTTTCCAAGACCTGCATGAGCTGCTTCCCTCCTGAATGCCACTTCCTTCCCTCTCTCCTGAGCCCAGTGCTCTGGTTATTTTGAACCACTTGAGTTCCTTCAATTCATCATCTATTCTGTTACCTCTGCCCAACACACTGTGGCACATGTGAAACATGTAAATCACACAGTATGTCACAAGACTGGATGAGGTTGCTTAAAGGTTAAGTGATAAAGACAGTGGCCTAGGCAGGCACACCCATGACAGGCACACTGATTGGATAGCTAATCTCATCAAACCAGAGCCTGCAAAGAAGCCCCTAAAATTCAATCACATTAACCAATGCTAGTTTGTCCAATAGAGCACAGAAGTGTCTAAGGGAATAATCCTACTATGATTATCGAAGGAAAGGTCAAGTAACATAGAGAAGGGAAGCCCAAACCTGAGAACACTTACCCAGCCATAGTCCAGCCATCCCGCAGAGACAGCCCCATGGCAAAGCTGCAAAAGAGGACCAGTGCTCCACCTTGGTGAAATACAAGATGACCGGGGTGAAGGAGATGAAGATCAAATTGAAGAAACCCATGGTGGAGACAAAGTGTGCAGCTTCCCCAAAGTTGGCACTTCCAAGAAACATCTTAAACAAAACCTGAATGGGAAAGAAATTCTTTAGCCACACAGTTGGAGACACTTTGCTGAAGCAGAAATGGGGATTCTATCCATTTACACAGTGAACTAACTGGCTCAGAGATTATCTTCCATGCCCTCCTTCCCTGCCCTCTCCATGGCACTAAATGGGATGTTGATGCAAGAAATTACAATGCCATATATCCTTTATATGAAATAACAATAGCCATAGAACGAATTTCTTATGGTGTAGAAAATCACCGGGGTACTGTACACTATGTGAAGCACAACTATCTGGATGGGCAGAAGATAAATGATAAATAAGAGTGCAGACAAGCTCAGAAAAATCTTCAAGGACTGAGATGCCGTCAATTCTTCCTTTCAAACATGGGGCTTATTTTATCCTTATTTTGACAACTACTGAAAGCTAAATTGGACAGAAAGCCTATAATAATGTTGTTGAGAGAAATAATGATGCCTTGGCTTTATAAGCACTTTTCTTTTTGAGCTTAAAATGTCTTCACCAACCTTATGTTATTCTGTGGATTAAAAAACTTTTCCCATCTATGGATTGTAAGCCTGTGTACAGAGGAAGATGGCAAGGAGAGGCGAATGACTGATCTGTCTCTAACAATCTGGGGGCAAGAGCCATGCCTGGAGCCTTATTTCTTAGCTTCTTAACCCCTTTCTCTCTTTACTAATTCTATCAAAATAATATACATCGGAGCAGATTGTTTCTGACAGGAATTATGGTTCAGGTAGGATTTTGTACAACTATTCCCATTCCCAGGATGAAAACATTCTATAACATGATCAGGAGAATTTTCTTTGTAAGATAACTATCCTGATTACACAACAACTTCAAGTACTGTTTTTGATTTTAACTGAATTTATTTATTTATTTTTTTATTAAAAAACTTAAGAGAATTTAGCACATGCCAGTGTTTGGCCACATCCAACATCTTGGTGGAGTTTCTGTCTGGAAGCAAGTTAGATGCTAATGGCGAATGAGTGAACATTTGTCAAACTTGTCACACAGAATCAGTGGGCCAAGAAATGTCAGTATAGGAATAGACTTTATGCCCTCTGAGCCACAGTGGTGGCAAATAATCAAAACAGGCCTCCAGGAGGGATGCAAAGGGTATTTTCTGCTTTTCAGAGAGTGTTGTCTTAATGAAACTCTGAGAGAGGTACAATTGGAATTGTCCTGTAGATACATCCAGAAAGTTGGTTCTTAAAAGTAAAGCTCTGGGGAACAACCTTGGAGATCTGCTCTCTGAGTCCTCACTTCTGAAGGTGGCTGCAATGACCCTCGAGTAGAATTTTCATGGACAACTGGGAACTCCAGTAGAAAAAGATTGGCGAGCACGGAGATCAGACTCAGACCATTGCTTAGAGAGGAAAAGGGTGTCTCCATTTTGCTAATGATATGGGTGCCTGAGGCCTGGAATCAACAGGTAGACAGCAGCTCTCCAGGAACAGCTTGTTTATTATTTATGATACCTTGTTAGAGTTAAAATAATGACCACAGATAGTTAGCTGAAAGTTAAGCACAAGGAGAGAGCAAGCTTTTCTCACATACTAGTTATAACTACTCAATAATTGGAGGCTGTAGTGTCCAGACTTTCATCTTGGCTCCATTACTTCCTGACTATGTGACCCTCGGCAAGTTACTTCATCTTACAAAGCTTCAACTTCCTCATCTGGAATAGTGGGAAATATGTATCTATGCTTCACAAAGTTGTGTTGCCAAAGCTGCGATTTTCTGGCAGGTGCCAAGCACTCAGTATATGATGTCCATTATTATTTAAATACATCTATTTTTTTCTAACCAAAGTTTTCACTTTACTTCCTTTCTTTATTCCTTAAATCTAAGCTATGACTGACAGTTGATTATAAAATCAGGTGCATAACATACCTTATATAATGCAGATGTAGAGGCTGAGCCCACTGCAAATGCCACACCAATGATGGAATCAGCATGGAAATTATCTGCATACGCCATCATGACAATGCCAGTAATTGCCATTATTGCGGCAACTATCTGTCAAATAGAATGGAAAACAAAAAACAAAAAAAGGTTATGTCTCTGTATAAGAATCAAGCAACACATGAATTCACAAAAGTTACTAAATATTTCCTTAAATCTAATTACCTCATGTATATCGCTGCTTATATATGAGAAGGGTCAGTATTAAGAGTAAATTAGTATGCTCATGAGACATTTAGGACTAGAATATAAAAGCTATTCACTTACTAATTAAGGAATGGTAAATTTTAGTTTAATTTTTTAACTCAACTTTCTAGAGATTAATATCCATATTGATGAAATGGATTCAACAGGAAGTCACTTCTAAGTATTTTCATCTATGTTGTATTATTTTTCTTCAAACAATTCAGCACACATTTTAATCAGCTTCTTGGATCAATTCACATGTCTAGAGATCTGAACATAACCAGGACTTGATTAAGGAGACATAATTTTTGATTACAGCTAAGAGGCGAAACTTAGACCAAGGGCAAAGAATAAAGTGAATGACCTTTCATAGGAGTTTATACAGGAGCAAACTGAATGTGCTCCGTCACTTGGAATGTCAAATGGAGGCCACTTCTTCCTTTTGTCTACATTCAAGTTAATTCCATTTTTTAGGTACACCACGGAAAGATAATTTAACTTAATTATGCTGAAGCATTCATTAACTGCAAAAAGTGAAATATTAATAATTTGACTGAAGTCAGAATGGTGTACTGTGAAATGATAAGAGTCCTGATGCATTTGAAACAGAAGTCCACTCCCTTGCTGAAATGCTGGTTCACATCTGTTTCTTTAATTGTCCTGAACTGGTTGTACTGGGAAACATTTCAGCATTACAGCAAACAGTAAAATAACCCTGGAGTAGGGAATAATAGTTCATCCTCACTGACTTTAAAATCAAGTCGAAACTTGGTGAGCAAATTGGAGATTAATTTTGTTAAGCTTCAGTTCCGAGTATTCCAAATGAATACATTCCTCTGCAGACAGCTTTTGCACATATGTGATTTTTCAAGCCCTTTTAATGTTATTAGTGAATTATTTATTATATCAAAATATAGATCATTAACATGGAACTAGACTTGAGGCTAATCAGGGTATGCTCTTGATGGCCTATACTTCAGGTGCTGCAAGAGCAATGCTTTTATTAATGACCAGCAGTGGCCACTGCACAGTGGTTGCAGAGTAGCTCCATACTGAAGTTCCTTTTACGAAAAACAGCAGGATGACTTGAGCACAGACTCCAACAGCTGTGTAAAACCATCTTCATGATACGTTATCCATGAGGCTGCTTGTGTTTCTCTTGCTGAGTGAATATCACATTCTCTGAGGTTGCCACGTGAGTGTTCTCCTTAGACTCTGCCTCCAACTATGGGGAATAGAATTTAATACACGCACCATGAGGTGTCAAGGAAATTTTCCAACTAAGTAGTAATAGACTCATAAACATGGTGAAGGGGTTATCTAGACCTGGGGATTCTGAGAGGATTATTTCCCTTGAATTGGGGTTTTAGAGTTCAGCCAGGGATTTGCAACCATTTTGGGGGGGGAGCAATCTGATTTCAGGGAAAAAAAAAGGCACAGCAGACTCTGGCATTTTCTGATTTGTTTTTGTGTTTGAGTAGCTCACAAGCTAAAGTATTCATGTGCATAAATAGATTTCCTTCACGAGACTGAACTGGGAAGATAAGGAATTTGAATTAATGTTTATTTTCTTTTGGTTAACCCTTGGTTGTATTTTCTTGGTCAAATAATCATGTGGTTACTACAAGACATGGCTAATGAACATGATGTTCATCCCAATGAACTTTAACATGATGTGCTAGTTCATATTTAAAATTATTAAAATTATTCTATAATAAACAATATTTGCGTTAAGCTATTGTGTATAATATATACTTCTGGATTTGGGGAATTGTGAAAACAAACAGCCCATTTAAAAAAAAGAAGAAGAAGAAGGACTGGGGCAGTAGCTCAATGGCAGGGCCTTTGCCTAGCACATAGGAGGCCCTGGGTTCAATTCTTAGCACCACATAAAAATAACAAATAAAGGCATTCTGTCCACCTACAACTACATTTTTTTTTTAAAATAAAGCAATAGCAAAAACAAAAACCTTGCCTAAAAAGTGACAAACATATAATGCAATTATCCCCAGGATATGAGCCGAGGTGGAAGTCTTTCTTTTCTGAATAAGCCATTAGCAAAAATATATTTGCATGAAATATCTAAGTTTTCTCAAGCTAGGAACTGGATATGGCTAAAGAGTAAATAATTTTATAGCAATTCAAAAGTACAGGCATAGTGAGCCTTTTAAAGATCTCCATCAGTCATTAAGTTCAAGTGCTTGTGAAAATATTCTCCTAGACCACTTAAATTGACATATCAATTACACCAGTGTTTATTTCAATTGCTTTCATGGAGAGCAGTATTTTTCACTTCAAGGGGCTAGACAACATTGTTAATTAAGTTCTGAAAGCATGAAAATATGAATATTTGACATGATAGAAAAACATTTTCTTCATTGTACAGGCAATAATTTATAGGTTATATATTAGGTTCTTAGAGTGAGGGAGGGGAAAGATAAATTATCTGCCACACTTTATTGAAATTTTACAACTGTCTGCTAGGACAAAATTTCTATGGCATGTTTTAAGAAAGCCTCAATATATTTCCTACTTACACAGCTGGAACTAAAGGAACAGACCTTAGTTAATCTTGAAAATGCAGAAAAACGTTGAGTGGAAGATCTATTTAGAGCAATTGGTTAGATAATCCAGAATGGTTCTGCTAGGCACTGTTGCTTTATCTTTTTTTTTTTTTTAAACAAATTCAATATGAACTTCTTTTTTCCTTTTTCTTTTATTTTTTTGGATTTTTTGTTTGTTCTTTTTAGATATACATGACAGTAAAGTGGATTTTAACATATACATACGTGGAGTAAAACTTATTCTAATTAGAATCCCATTCTTCTGGTTGTGCATGATGTGGAGTTTCACTGGCTGTGTATTCATATATGAGCACAGGAAAGTTGTGTCTGATTCACTCTGTCTTTCCTATTCCCATCCTCCCTCCCTTCCCTTCATTCCCCTTTTTCTAATCCAATGAACGTCTATTCTTCCTTCTCCTCAGCACTGTTTCTTTAACTTTGGAGAGTAAATGCTTTTTAAATGTCCAGAGAACAAGTAACCTAAGCAGATCTGAATCACCTGCATTTTCAGAATCAATCATCATCAAAGAAGGATTAATAGCCTGTACTCTCTCTCAACAGAAACACATGAAATGACTCTTTTTGTGCTCAACACACCAGAAATGCATCTTCAGGAAGCTAATGTCTTGAATACTGTGTCAACAGTGCTGATACATGCTCATGCATAAGGTGTCCACCACAGAGATGCTTCTGGGACATCTTGGTACTACTCATGGCAACCCCTCCTGCTGAAAAAGTGCCATCTAGTGGTGCCATTTGTTTGGCTTCTGAAAATTGGTGGCTCTTCTCATAACCTATTCCACTCCCAACCTCTTAACCAACCAGGAGTGCCTAACTGATATAGAAAACCCACCACTACCAAGATATTAATTAACTTTAAATAAGAATGTTAACAACTGCAGGGACCACAAAGATGCTAATGCTTCCAGTTTTAACATCCTGATCCTCCCTCTCTTTTCCCATTTTGGTGTGCCCACCTCGGGAGTGTACCTCAGGAATGGGATTTATTTAGCCAGCATGACTGGTGAGTAATATGGCCTTGTGAAACAGGTACCTTCTTCTGCATCTCAGCCACTCAGAGAGCTTTCTGGGTCAACTCCCAAGAGCAGAGGGGGACTTGAGGTCATTTAAGCCTGTTCTGAAAGACCGAAGAGACATTTGGTGATATCACTGACCTAAATACTACCTGAGACCCTACATGAAATCTAGGTTTCTTTTACCTTTCAAAAAAAAAGTTTGTACAGATAAAGGCTAGAGAAGCACCTGGTTTTGGGCTGCTTTTCTTTTCTTGTATTTTCCTTTTCCATTGAGGACCTCAAAAGCCCCAAGGGTCTTATTCTTCTCTGCATCTCCATGAAGGTGACTAACTTCATCCCCTTACAGTGTTTCCCTTTCACAAATGATTTCCAGAATTATTATTTTCCTAGCAATATCAGATCTTTTAGGGCCCAAGGAATTGAAATGAACCTTTAATTTAATTTTCTTCCCACAGTGTTTCTTTGAGGAACTTAGAGGTCTAAGAGACTTACTAGAACCAAAACATGTTTCCTTACTTTTCTTTGAGGCTATTTTGATTTTTGAAGCTGGGTGAGCATAGAGGAGCTTCATTAGTTCACAATGCAACCCTGGAATCCCAAAGCCAACAGCAATGCCCAAAATGAAGGTCTCAAACTATACTGCTGGCAGTGGCTGTAGTCAAGTTCAAGGGTACAAGTCAACAGTTATAACTGAGATACACATTAGTAGCTTGGTCAATGAGAGCTGCACCTATGAGTGGATTTAGATAGATCCATTTTCAAAGAACAATGGCTACACAGAATCCTTAAACTTTTACACATATCATATTTAAGGTTCCATGAAGAACTAATCTCTTTTACTCATATCCAATTAAACCAAACAAGAGCTGAAGTGCAAGAAATAAAATGGGCTGGGCAACCTATAGATCAAAGCATCTGCTATGCATGTGAAAGGGGAGAGACGGAGTAAATTCAAGGGGTGCTGGGCTTCTGAACTCTTTATTTCCCTACATGTCTTCTCATAGGAATAAAATCCATTTGAAAATGATCTCAAAGGATATCTGGATAGCAAAGAGGGAAGGAAATCCCATCAGGAGAGACTGAAGGATGCATGTGAGGATGGACACCTGACTGTACCTTGTGAAGGAGTTAGGGATTCATCGTGAGCATATGATCTGAGAGCAGTCACAACCCAGCTTTCTTCTCTCTTGGCTCTACTTCCAAGTCATTGTCCTGCCAAGAGGTAGATGAGAAGCCCTGCCCTGGGAACCATAAAGATTCCTGATGGAGATACATATGAATGAACAGTTACCAAAGTTACCTAGTATGTAATGTCAGCATAAATCAATAACTGTTCAGCTCCAATGTCCTCTTAGAACACTCTTGGGGGCCAATTTCAATTCAAAGTGCAGCTCATACATTGCTGGTGGGACTGAAAATTGGTGCAACCACTCTGGAAAGCAGTAAGAGGATTCCTCAAAAAACCAGGTACGGAACAACCATTTGACCCAATAATACCACTCCTAGGTATATATCCAAGGGAGTTAAAAATCAGCATACAATAGTAACACAGCCATATCCATGTTTGTAGAAGCTCAATTTATAATAGCTAAACTATAGAACCAAATTAGATGTCCTTCAACAAAAGAATGGATGAATCACAATGTGGTATATATACACAATGGAATATTACTCAGCCATAAAAACAAATGACCTTATGACCTTTGCTAGTAAATGGATGGATCTGGAAACTATCATGCTAATTGAAATAAGCCAAACCCCAAAAAACCAAAGGCCAAATGTTCTCTCTGACATGTGGATGCTAACACAACAAAGTTGGGAGGAGAATAGAAATTCAGTGGATTAGACAAAGGTGAATGAAGGGAAAGGAAGGGCGACAGGAATAGGAAAGACGGTGAAACGAATCTAGCAAGACTATATTCTATATGAATATACCACAGTGAATCTCAACATTGTGTACATCCACAAGAATGAGATCCTAAGTAGAATAAGACATGCTTCGTGTTTGTATAGATATGTCAAAATACACTACTGTCATGTATAACTAAAAAGAACAAAAAAATTTTAAAAAATGAATTCAAAATGCAGGTTCGGCAATGAAAGACTCAGTATAACTGACATACTTTGGTCAGTTCTTGGTGGGTCAGGGAAAGACTCCAGAACAGTCACAGTTTGGGAAATTAACTCTCTAGGGTTCCACATATAGCTGAAAAATATGTGGATACCAATATGGTGGGACACATTCATTTCTTATCTGCTATGAAAATTGATGTCTGCTGAACCTTTCTCCAATCACCAATCTTCTCTATATCTTCAAGGAAATTTTAAAATGAAAGAAAAAAATCTGACATAGTAATATAAAATTTGAGGAACAGAATCTGAAAAAAAAAAAAAAAAAAAGATCCCTAACTTCCCAGTCCAACATACTTTTCACTGAAGTAAAAGAGACAAGAGCAACTGAGAAGAAAGCTCTTATCTAGTGGCCCATTTCTCTTGGAAAGAACATTCTTTTGTTTTGTTTTGTTTTTGTTTTTTGTGGTGCTGGGGATGGAAACCAGGGTCTCCTGCGTGCTCAGCTAGTGCTGAGCCAAACCAGCCCCAATAACCTTTTCATTATAGTGGTGGTAGTTTTTCAGGTTCTCATAAATTTAAGAATTATAGATAAATAAGACAGGATCTCAGAGATAGGAAAACACCCACATTCAAAGCTGCAAGAGCTGGATTATCACTTTCCAACATTTTTGCAATTTTTCTGAAGGAATATCAGAAATTTATTGATTTCCATGGGAAGATCATAAATTAGCTGCAAGTAACTGCTCATAAAAGAACTTTTTTAAAAAAGATTTTCTAGTTATAGATGGACACAATATCTTAATTTTGTTTTTTTTATTTTTATGTAGTGTTGAGGATCGAACCCAGTGCCTCACATGTGCAAGGCAAGCACTCTGCCACTGAGCCACAACCCCAGCCCCATAAAAGAACTTTTTAACACACCAAAGATTACCAGTAAATTAAGGGAAATGATATTATAATAGAAAATAATTTGTAATAGATTACCTTTCCATCTGTAATTCAATCTATTCCAAAGAAACAAAATATTAACAAGTTATTCATAATACTTAATTCATTTTATGTGAATAATGCTGACTGATGGTCCAGATAAACCCATATTTACTGATCTTATAACTTAAAACATCCTCTATTCTATTTGTGGAATTATACTGACATGAAAAAATAGAAGTAAGGAAGGTTATAGCTTTCCATCTTAAATGTCATTCTTGGGGCCAAGCAAATTATAATTACAAATCAATGACCATCAATCCTGAAGCTTTAATATAAGTCATGGAAATAAGTGCTTTTGTAAAAAAAATTAGAGTGCACAATATATTTTGAAACAAAATTTTTTTTAAAATAAAAAGTAATATTGACAGGTAAACCAGTCAGTGTTTTTAATACCAACATTGCTTAAATCTCTAGATCAATAGTACAGAAGATAAGTTTTTACCTGATGACTGAAAATGGTTTGTTTGCTTAACATTTTTTTTTGCTTTGTTTTGCATTTTGCTTTTGTTTAAAGAGAGTCCAGTGGCATGGCATCTGGCAGGGCTGAGATTTGGATTATTTATAGATATAGGCAGTAAAAGTGGCATTTATGTTGTCGGTGCTACATTTGCCCTTCTTTAATTTCTCAAATGACCTAATTATACATGTTCTCTGTATGTCTTGGGAGAAAAGGAATTGCTGAGACTGTCAAAAGGCCAAATGCTGAATATGTTTTGGTGCTTCCCATATTCCATGGCCTGATTATGAGTATCATTAAAAGTACACTTTGACATTCTCCTGGAATATGGCATCAATAAACACTTCCTAATGTTTCATAGTGAGCAATTTAACACTTCCTGTCTTGAAAAAGAAAGATATCTGACTTCGACCAACATGCCTGACACTGATGCTTGCTGTTGGCCATCTATGATAGCTCAGTTTATGCATGTATTTGTTAGCTAATACTTCTTGCCTACTTAGCATTTCTTCTATCAAATCTCATTCCTTACAGATGCTGTGTTAGTTTCCTGAGATGGCTGGAACACATTATCATGAACTTGGTGACTTAAAACAACAGAAATTGATTGTCTCACACTAGTGAATAGGTCAGTAGTTCAAAATCCGTCAGGAGCATGTTCCCAAAGGCAGCTCTAGGTGAGAGTACAGACTTCGCATCTTCCAGGTTCTGGTGGCCGCTCTGGCACTCCTGGCTTGGGGCCACATCACTCTGGTTTCTGTCTTTGTGATCACATTACTGCCTCTTCTTCCATGTGTATTTCCTGTGTGTCTCTTAAGAGGAAAATTGTTGTTGGATTTAGGTCCCCCCAGATCATCCTGGATGATCTTCTTCGCTCAAGATTCCTAAGTTAATGACATTTGCAATGAGTCTTTTTCCAAATACGGTCCCATTCGCAGGTTTTAGAAATTAGGATATGGACAGATCCTTTTGGTAGCCACCATTCAACCCATTGCATACACCAAATTAAAATGGCAGTGGTTAGTAGCCTATAGGCATCTGTCTTACATCTGATTTAAATGTATGTTACATAGCTTTTTTTTTTTATCTCAAACATGGTGCCTTTTTTGATGCAGCTTCTTACATCAGTGAGGTCCATGGTTAAATGCATCCATTCACTCTAATACAATTGGTTTTCTCACTGGTAAATCTAATAGTGAGGGTATTGATTTGCTTTTGGTATCCAGATGTGACTGAAGGAGCAGAAAAGCCACCGAATCTCCTTTCTTTCTCTTCTTCTAAAAATGGAGCAGTGAACAATATAGGAAAGGTCCCTATTCACAGGGACTTGTCGGGGCACCTGATGGTAGATGGTCAGCACCAGTGTGTCAGGTATAAATACTCGATGCCAAACTCTTTGGGTGTCAAATCAAGGTTAGCTAGTGGAGCATGTGATACCACATTTGGTATACCCTAATGGTATCATGCCATTAAGGCTTTCTTCTTAGTATTCATGTAAACCATCAGTTCTAAATTTTTGAGGAGCATTTCTCAAGATTCTATCAGAATTTTCTAATTTTTTTTTTTTTAAAGAGACAGATTCTTGCTATGTTGACCAGGCAGGCAGTGACCTCCTGGCTTCAAGAGATCCTCCTGCCTCAGCCTTCTGAGTAGCTAGAAGTACAAGTGCTCATCACTGTGCCTGGCTCTTGATTGGTTATTTTTAATAGAAAGCTTTCAGGGTTAATGGCTGTCATAAACTCTTTCTAATATGGACTTTGATTTCAGCACCTGGGAAGTGGCAAAAACCTTGGAATCATTGCCATCAAGAGCAGTATTTGGACAGCAAAAGATGTTTCAAATCCAATCTTAGACATCTCTTTCAGAGGATAAGAAGTTGCATAATGTCGATACTCTGGTAAAAGGCTATTCATTTGGACCTCCTAAGGAACTGTTGTGTCGATATTTTCATCATGGTGGCATGCCAGATGATATGAATAAGACCTGGCTCTTGGAATGTACATAGTTTCCAAGCAATCTATTTCTAACATAGAACAAGCATACAAAAATTTATTTTTTTAAAATCTATGTTACTACTGAAAGGAATAAACTCAGAACTGAAGTGGTTGGTGTACATTTAATGCAGTTCAATTAAGGATTTGTACACCAAAGTACAAGTTGTTGCTTTTAGTTCCATTTCTAGATTAGTCACACTAGAAATATAGCAACTTTTAACAGCATTGTGCTATTACCAGTGACTTTAATTACTGTCTGGTAATCTTATCTACTTACACCAATATTAATTAAATCCATCTGGGTAGGAGTGTGTGGGGGAGTGTCCCAAAATATGTTGATTGAAAACAGCAAATCATAATCTTTCCTATGGCTAATTTCCCCAGACCCTTCTTTCCAGAAGACAGATGTTGATCACACTATTAATTTGAAAAATTAGTTCTAAAAACTATTCTAAAAATGAGACTTATTTTCTAGGTCTGTTTTAGTGCCTCCTGTTGCAATCAGATGACTCCCCAGTAGGACGATCCCTTCATCCTTTCATGATGTTGTAACTGCTAGGACTTCCTAAGCTTCTTCAAATTTCAATTTATACTCAGTGCAAAAAATTTTATAGAACCTCCATGAACCAAAGCAGCTCTCCTGACACAGGATTTACAATCAAGGGACGCATCATGCATTGAATTTAGTGTGCTATTACCCTCACTCCCATGAACCTGTCTTTCAGCACAATCCACGACAGCAGGAAGACAAAGGCTTTGTTACAACAGAACAGAGCAGAGACATCTGTGGCCGTCAGCTTCTTTAAAGCCAGTAAATACAGGTAATTTGTCAAAGTCCATAGAATAGAAAAGGGAGCAGTTCTTTTAAGAAAGAGCTTCAAAGTCAGACCATCTTCACCAAAAATCCGACTGCATTCCCTAGGAAAGAAAAAAGAGATTAATATTCAGGTACTAATGGTGACCCACCTTGTCGGGCTGACTTCTCATAGCCATTGTCAGGCTAGAGTGCACTCAAGTCTATCATGTACCTGTGGAACATACTGAACCCAGTTCTGCCACCTACAGGTTTCAGGGAGCCTTGGAAAGGAGCTCACTGCTCCTCAGCGCAGAGCTAAGCCCTCTCCTCCCCAGATACTCTCTTGGGATTTCCAGAGCAGCCATTCTGCTGTCTATGGACATTCTCAGAGAAGCCTCGAGAAATACAGAAACAATTAGTCACTGAAATGACTAGCTATTGAAAGGAAATGAAGAGTTTTCCCCAATGGGCAAATGCAACGGGGTCAAGATGGCTATTGCTGTGTGACCAGATACAGACAACTCCCAGAATCCTGTGGAGCAGGGGCCCTCATGTGCCTGTGAAGCCACAAACCCCTTGGGATTTTGTTATTCCTGATTTACTATGTCTCCTAATACATCTGCTTAATTGACTAATTTATTTTCCTATCAGTATTATTAAGGCAGAAAAATGAGAGAGTCTCTGCGATAATGCTGAAAATGGTAAAAACTATGAAATTCAGGCTGTGCTTATATGCATGCATTGGCTGTTTGGGGATGAATCATCTGAATTGAGTGTGTGAAAATAGTAACTTTGATTAAATCTTTGATTTGTTTTATTTCTGATTAAATTGGCTACTTAGCCCATGAGGCCATTTTAATCAAAATGTTCAAGCTAGTGATACATACAGGCATTAATGGAAGTGATAAGATAACGTTGCCTATATGACGGAAAACAGGCTTGCCACTTGGAGAATTTAGCTTGATTTTTTTTCACTCAGTTGTTCATGAACATCCAAGCATTTATGGGGGGGCTACCATGTGCCCAGTATTCTGTTTTTGAGAGTATTGTAAATGTCTTGTTCAAAGCAACAGTTATTAATATTTGGACGTGTTTATAACATTTATAATGAAATGTATTTCCATGACTGTGGAGAGTGCTGGTACTAGTTTTCTCTTTCAGCTTTTACTGAAGAGAAACATTGTACTTAATGGCTGTAATCCCAGCAGCTCAGGAGGCGGAGGCAAGAGGATGGAGAGTTCAAAGCCAGCCTCAGCAAAAGCGAGATGCTAAGCAACTCAGTGAGACCCTGTCTGTAAATAAAATACAAAAAAGGGCTGGGGATGTTGCTCAGTAGCCAAGTTCCCTTGAGTTCAATCCCCGGTACACTCCCCACACCCCTCAAAAAAAGTGATTTAAGTACCAAAAATGATTTCTGACTAGTGTTTCCCTCACACATATGAAGTATCTTACCCGACAGGAGGATCATGTGGAATGAGACAGCGATAAAGGTCCTAAGTACAGGGAACATAGCCTTAAATATCAAGTCTCACAATAAATGGGGCTTCTAAGCAGCTGAGAATGCTGGGAGTTGTAGGTCAATGATTCTGGGAAGGTTTTTTAAAATGCATATTGCACACATGAAATGTACTGTGGTTCGACTTTCAGGTGGGCTATAACCAAAAAGGAAGAATTTTCACAAAACAAAAATGAGATTTTCCCAAAAGTGAATTTTAACTTGACAGTGACCAGCTTCAATGGTGGGATTACATAACCCCAAAGCAAAGCTTTCTGTAAGGTTCACAGAAATCATATGTGCTCACACACTCAGGAAAATCAGTGGCCTCTCTAAAGCTGGGTGGCCATTGGGTTATTCTGAAGCAGCATCACACATAGAGCCAGCAAACAGTATGCCTAGAGCACCTTGGGCACAAGGTTCTCTTTCTGTGCTCATGATAGTTCTGCTCCGTGAGAAAGCTGTCATGTAGAGCCAGAGTTGAGAGGCATGGGTTTATTCTGCCACCCACAACCACTGAGCGACTTTTTAAATACAGATCTGTCAATAACCACAAGGAAACTCATTTCTGATTAAAGGATTTCTTTTTCTTATCACTAGCCCTAAGTAGTGATGGACTGAAAGGCTCATAAAATGCTGTTGCCAGTAGATACTGTTCTTCTCACCTGGCTGACCCTGTCTCCCAGGTGCTCATTTCTTTACTGTCCTCTTTTCTTTTCCCATCTATTCTCATGGTCAACCTTATGCCCATTTGGCATTACTATTGCAGAAATGAAAAATACTCACTATCCAAATGCCAGGTTGTCTGTGTAAAACCTTATACTCTGTAAGTACTAAGTGCTAAGAAGTGGGAACACTAAAAAATAAAATTAAGTAAAATAGAAATTTTATGGGGAAGCAATTAACAGTGGGTCTCTTTGGGGGATGATAACAGAATTTCTAGATAAGGAGCATTGACGTGGCAAAGCTTGGAATGGAGGTTTGAAATTGGGCACTTCATTATTCTCATCATTTTTAACAGCAGCTGCTAGTTATCGAACACTTTCTGTATGCCAAATAGCACCTAAAGCACATTTCATAGGTGTCTGACAGAGTCTAGTATATATACCACTCTAATTAATTTGTTCCAGAGCTTCCCCCCACTAAGAAAATACCCTTGTTAAAACTATGGTATATAATTTCTTCTTTCTAAATTTCAAATTCACTGGAGAAAACTGAATTCTGGTGGCATACAATTGGAATGATCAAATCATCGAAAACTACTTCCAAATGGACAACACTTACTTTATTGAAAATTCTTTTAATGTTAGTAATAGGGGGAAAATAAAACTAAAAATGCTTTCAAACCATTTGGGAGAGAAATTGTCAGAAGTTCTGGTGCAGGGGACAACTCCTGTCTCCAGTCTCACACTAAGTCTATCTCCCCTCATTCTGTGGTGAGAGTTTTGGAAGTACCTTCTTGGCAGATGGTGTTAATGAGTCTATAGGGAAAACAGATCACGGATCTAAGAATTTTCTGACAACCTTCTTTCCAGTTCTCACTAGAGAACAATCCTTTCAAAGACAGTGTTCTGTGCTTGACAATGAAAGCTCTTTGCTTGGATTTCAGAAATGGCCAATTTCACTCTACCTGCACTAACAGGTGGAGGTATGTTGTCAGATCACAGATTTTGCAAAGTGCAGAATTAGTCTGACATGAGAGATGGGGAGAAGATGAAGCTCATTTCCCAAATATTTCTGACAGCAATAGGCTCTTGTAAATGTGTTGTCATAGATAAAACCACGTTGGCTTGCTTTAAAATGTTCTTGTACCACTCCTTTCCCTAGACTTTTTGTCATTTTTATCAACATGTTTATCTAAATCACAGGTACGTTCAGGTGAAACACAATGCTATCTGATACAGACAGCTATTTTAGTCTGATACTAATCTGATAATCACACTCCCCAGCTATCATTTATTACATACTGTTATTTAAAAATATGCCTCAAGATTATGTCTATTATGATGGAATCGAATACAAAATATCTTTAGCACTCACAAATGAATATGGGGATTTATTCTTCCTTCCAAAGCAGACCATATTGATTCTAAGTTTCCGTTTTCTTCGTTAATTATAATTGAGTTTTCATGGACACACATAGCTCACAATAGTATAGGTTGGAGATAGGAAATGGAACTTGAGATAAATCCATCACAGCTTGTTAAGCATTTATAATGCACCAGTCACAATAGTCATCCATTTTGTTAGGCATTTCCCTTCTTTTGGAAAGTTATTTTGGTTTCTTCAAGACAAACTGATGGTCATTTTGCAGAAGACCAATAAGCTGTCACTCTCCCATCTGCTCTCCACTGAGGTCCCTGTTTCCTCTTGGTGGTCGTTCTGAATGTTATTGCTTATCTCTGGGATTTTACTTTTCAAGAAGCTGTTCACTAACAAAAGAGTGTTCAGCCAAATGCTGCGTTTGCCTCAGCCCTCTCAACTTCCTCCGCTCCCCAAGAGGAGCTGAAGAAGCCAGGCTCAGTGTGAAGCAACTATGAGATTCCAAGGAAGCCCAGCCACCACTGCCCACGACACAGACAAGCCCACATGTGCTCCCAGCCAGCAAAGAATGGAATCTTTTCAAGTTTCCCAGGGCCAAACCCCTCACTGCATGACCCTAGGTCATTTCATCTGCTCAGGCATCATTGTGTCAAGGATATTGAGCAAATGTTTTGAAACTGTTACTCTTTCCGATTTTTTTTTTCTGGATATGAGACATTGAGATTTTTAAAAATATGACTTTTAGAGATAGATAGATCTAGATTTAAATCAAGGTTCCATTATTTATAACTGACCTTGGACAAATCACTTAAACTTCCTGAATCTGTTTCTTGTTGTATAAAAATGGGGACAATAACACCATCTTAAAAGATGCATGTTGAGGGGCTGGGCTGTGGCTCAGTGGTGGAGCGCTTGCCTAGCACATGTGAGGCACAGGGTTCGATTCTCAGCACTGCATATAAATAAATGAATAAAATAAAGGTCCACCAACATCTAAAATATTTATATATATTTTAAAAAACTAAGCAAACGGTGAATATTGGGCTGGGGGATGTAGCTCACAGGTAGAGCTCTTGCGTAGCATGTGCAAGGCATTGGATTCATTCTGCAATACTAGAAAAAAAGGGTAAATTCAAAAAAATAAGTACTAGCTCAGTGTCTGGCATGTTGTAGACACAATTTCTTTTAAGGGGAGGGCTCTTGTGTTCATTATCAACCTCAGACCCTGCTTCTCACTCTTCACGTGAACTCAACTCAGATTCTGAAGAGATGAAAATATGAATACATACATATGTATGTCTTCCCAAACACCCCCTATGAGCCATTGAACATGAAACCTACCTGAATTTTTTCATTGGAGATTGCTTTTCTTGAGCAGTGGCCAGATGACCAGAATAATAGACAGGAAAAAACATAATGTTCCAGTTTGTTGAAAACCATGTCATGAAAAATGGACAGTAGAAGTTCTTATAAGTAATTTTTACAATCTGTGTGGTTCCAACCCAAGATGAAGAAACTGACAGGATGATCAAGAGTCCCCAGACAGCCTTCAGAACCACGGACGTGCAGGACCGGCAGCGAGCCTTGATTCTGTTTTCTTGGCTGCTGTTGTCAGGATGAGTCTGTGTCCCATCGTCCCCTGAAAACAGGAAAGGAATACAAATGTGTGGAAATGAGGTTATAAAACATCAATCGAACACATCAGAAACTTAAAAAAGAGGGATGCAACCAAAAGGGGAAGATGGCAGAACCACGAGTGTTTTTCTTTCCTATCAATCTCTGTCATCAGAAGCCATTGATAACCTTGACTTGCTTTCTCTCTATAATCTCTGCTCTACAAGGCACGGCATGGATCTGGACCCTATCCAGCACTTGAGGATGTTCATGTACATGGGGGATGCTGTGCTGGTCTCCAACCTGCCCTTCCCCCTTCCCTGTGGGAGCACACACTAAGCTTCCAAAGACTTTGGCCGTGGCCACGTGAACTGCCTGATTCAATCCAATGTGAGTGATGGGAGTTACGCCACCTCCCGGAAGAAGTTCTAAGAAGCATCCTGAGACCCCACCATCTATCTCTTTTACTCTTTCTCTCTGGCACTAAAATGGAAAATCCTAAATAGAAGCTGCTTTTTCAGTCTATGTGGGGGAATGAGCAGAACCCAGCTGAAGCCGCGCTGGCTCCACCAACATGAAAAGGGAGTGAGAAATAAATATTTGTTTTTATATTCCACTGAGATATTTTAAAAATTGCAGCAAAGATGACTATTAAATTGAAAAACAATGTGTCCCAAGAACAGTGCAAGTCCTGACTATAACAGAGCCATTTCCCACCTCATAACAAATTACTATTTAATGTATTTCTGGGAAAATAATAGGCTCTGCTTTGTATTTTGACATTTACCAAGAAAAGTTAGTAGCATTTTTTTCTCATATTAAAATAGCTAAAGCTCTCTGAAATTGACAATTATAAAGGCCATCTCCCCTGATAGAGAAAATTAGTTCGACATTATAAATTTATACGCCTAGCAGGAAGCTGAACAGGAGCAGAGATCACTCTGGATCCCCAAGATGAGATTCCAAAAGGTAGAATCCTGGAGAAGGGAGGCAAAGCTATCTGCAGGAGTCCCCTGGGTGCTCAGGAACCTTCCTTAAGCACAAGGCCTGTGCTGGTGGTAACAAAAGCAGTGCAGCTCACAGGTTACTAGTAGCAGTGGACAGGGCCTCTCATGTCACCTTGCCAGAACCTGCTGGCTCTGTGGCTGAAAGTGTTCCTCCTGCTTAATGAGCCAGGCATGACTGTCTCACTGGGTTAAAAACCTTTACCCAGCTGAGGCTTTCCCATATAATCATTTTGGGAGATGGGGAAGCAAGCTTTGAAAGTGAATTCTTCATTTGGGAATCTAAACTAAGTTAAGTATGAGCACAGCAATTACTACATGACTTCTAAGTCTTAAAAAATCAACTGAATTCTCAGGGCCTAGGGCTCCAGAAGATGAAAACTTTCTTCTTTTATTTATTTATTCAACAAAATCTTTTGGAGACTGTACCAGGAGCTAGTTGGGTTCCCAAGGGTTCAAAGATGAAAGACTTGAGCTCACAGTGTGACAGGGGCAACTCTGACAGATATGAAGCCACATAAGGCAGAAAAGCACTTGTTAAGGTCTGGCAGAAGATCAGGGGAAACCTCCACGATGCAGCGGCATTGAGGTGAGTCTGGAAATACAAGTGAGCCAGCTCCCTCCACTGTGCACAGACGCTACCTGCTCCTGATAACTGTTCTGCACATTTCCTCTATGTCCATGTGGCTTATGCAGAGAGGAAATAAGCAGGTAGAATGAGAGACTGTTGTGTTAGGAAGCTGGGAAAGGAGAACAGTCCTACCCTATTGAATAGGTATGATCATTTCCACTTTACAGATGATAAAACTGAGATGTTAAGGGGTACCCAAGGTTTCCAGGGCTCCAGCTTTTTATTCTGGATATGTATTCCGTCTCGGCTTTCAGTCTTTAGCATCCCACTTTAGCACTGGAGGTTTCAAAAAGGGTTTGGGGAAAAATTTCTGTTTCCTGACAGAAATGGCAGTCTTGTGTGAGATTTATGAGAAGTGATACATAAGAGAGAGGTTTGTCCTCTTATACTTCAGATCCCATTATTCTCAGGGACGAGTTCATAAGGGAGGAATGATTCTTCAAAAGTATTAAATATTCTTTTGAGATAAAACATGCCCACATCATTACCATCTTTGAAAAATGCTTTTGGAACACCACTGTACTGTGGCAGTGCTTTTGATGATATCAGTAATCACCAAAATCCTTCTGTATCATGTATTTCTGGGAATACAAGAGCCTATTATTTTCCCAGAATGGATCAGTTTTTCTTTTGACAACTAGATCTAATTTTGGCCACTTCTTTAATTTTACAAAGGATTAACTTAATTTTATAGAAGGATTTGGTCTCTGGAGCTTTCATCTTTCTGTTCACTTTAAAAAAGACATCTATAGTCCTACTTAGATTTATAGTTTTGTATATAGCACTAAATTTGGTGTACTAGGAATTCTACCCATTTCTATGAACCTTTATTGAAATCATACAGATTGGTGGTAGAGGCCAATGGAATTTGGAAGCATGAGTTTAAATCCCTGTTCTGCCATTATATGGCCCTGAGTATATGCTTAATCCCAGTCTTAGCTTCTTTATCTGTCCAATGATGATAAGACCTAGTTTATGAGATTCATTTTGAGGTGAAGTACCATCATATTTATGAAATCGTGGTGAGCTTCTTTTCATATTATTCTCTTTTTCTCACTTCTTTTTGGTGTACTGGAGGTCCCCCAGTTCCTTCTAATTATCACAGAAAGTAAATTATATTCCAGGTGATCTTTAATGGTATGGTTTTAAAGTTTGTGACTCATGTATGACAGATGGGGCAAGTCTTTATTATCCAGAATATTTAATTCACTGGAACATTCTGTTTTGCAAACAACTGGAACAATAGGAACATGACTGAAATTTATTAAAGCCAATTAAAACTTTATGAAGATTTAAGAAGTGTCATTTTTCTTACTTTTTAAAGAGTTTTAGCCTGGAGGTTTTAGCCTTTGGGGTCATATAATTGCTCAGATACCATTTAAAAATATCTATTTTTGAAAAAAAGCATCTTCTCTTATATAAAAATCTATTCCTAAACTAGTAGGACCTTAGAAAGAGGTTTCACATCTCTTCCACCACCACCCCCCTTTTTTCAACCACCCATCCCTAATTGAATTTCCTGAGTTACCCTTTTATTTCTTTTTTTAAAAATGTGCCATTTTTCTCATTCCGCTTTGTTGGTTTTCTTTAACTACCTAGTTATTTTGGATGGTGTGTTTTATTGTTTTTGCTGTTGTTGTTGTTAACTGTTTTTAAGATGAAAGAGATTTTAATACACTGTCAGTCGAGGTGAAGGAACACATGTGAGAAGCTTTAGAAATGCAAAGGGAACAGGATGGGAGGAGGAGACCATGGATCCGCGTGGAAGAACTAACATCAGGTAGAAAGAAACCCACACCAGAAGGATTTCCGCAGTGATGGCAATGGATGAACAAAAGCACAGAGACACTCCAACCTCTGACAGGGACAGGAAAGTGTTTGCTAATAGACAATTGTTTCTCTTTTTTCAGGAAGATGGAAGATTGGTCATATGATGAGAAGTGAATATGAACTTTGGGCTTTAGAGCATTCTTTGGGATAGGAAAGAAGGTATCTACCACCAAAAAGCAATGGTCTTGGGCAGCAGCTTTGTAGACCCAGTTGCATTTTGAAATTAGAAGTTTGTTGGGAAACTCATGGCATGGTTATGAGATCTAGCTAGCAATCCCAAGGACTCAGGCATTGGTGAGTGGTCAGGTGGATGTGAGGAAAAGCTAAAGGTCTTAATGATCAGAAAATGCTGATCAGTAAGGCAAGTAAAATTCCCTCCATGCAGGAAGTATAAAATTGGGAAAACCAGAGGGGCACCGGAGATGGGTGGTCCTGATGAAGATAAGAGCAGATTCTGTGATTTGATTGACGCTTTTGTCTTTTTTGGAATGGCCACAGTGTGTTATTACTGAACACCGGAACTGAGATAAAAGATACTGGATCTTGACATTTTGAAGATGAGAAAACCAGCTACCTTGTAAACTTCATTAGAAGTTACTAGCTGTGTTAAGTTCTTCAACTGCAGGATTTGGTATTCAGCTTCTCTGCTGCATGGTACACCCCTAATAGATTGCGTCAACCTATTTCCCATCTTTCTCCTCCTACTACATGATGGACCTTCCCCATACGCACTCGTAAGAGCCCACATAACATCTTGCCCATGGTGAGATCTTCCATGGCTGGTTAGGAAACTACCAAGATGTACTGTTATTCAAGAGAAGGTCACTCACATACCTGATCTGTTCTGTCTCTCGACTCTATGTCCACAAACTCCAGAGGATCCTCGGCTCTGAAGTTCAAGGATGGGAGCTGAAGAATCCTCGGTGATAGATAGAGGAGACAATTGTCTACTGATGCCACTATGTGAACTGGGACAGTTGGCTCCTGGCTTACATCGAGTGACTGATGACCTGGAGGTACCTGGGAAGACAGAGAGCAAACCAGTGTGAGAACTTCCTGGATGGAAAATCAGAAGTAGATTTCACCATATATGACAGCAACAATCACAATTCTGATGAGCTTCTTTCTAATCCATAAAAGGGGTTCCTAAAAAGAAAATGCTATGTTGGCAAGCTCTGGGTTTCTAAGATAAAGAATCATTTTTGGATAAATCCACTCACTAGAGATGAATATTAGAAAATGGTGCTTGGATGGGTACATGTGTTCTGAATTAAAACTTAAAACAGCCAAATAGTTGATCACAAGGGAAGAAAAGTATTATGTTAGGCATGTTCCACCCTTTCCTTCCTCAGGCTGTCAAATTCTTGACTAGTAAAAGTGCCAAGAGCATCTCTGATGAAACCCATTATATACGTTCCTATTAGATTGATAACTAAAATCCTATTTCGTGTGTCTCCTCAACTGCTGCAGCCTCTATTCAGGGTCACGGATGAAAACTCAGCCCTCAGGGTCCACCAAAGACAAAGCTCCCTCCTACTCTGATTAATGTTCCATGAATACTCAGGAATACAGGGTTAGCTTCATGAGCCTATAGCCAGTACTGTCGCATAGGGTGCTGTACTCGGAGGGGACCATTCCGACACCTCCTGCCCTCTCAGTCTCACTTCTGCCACCTGAATGGTTCTTTGTTGACATGGAGAGATAAACATTGTTATATTATTGTTTAAACAAATTCCAAACTTCATATGTACCCCACTAGTTTTCACTAATGTCCTTTTTCTATTTCAGAATCAGATCCAGCATATAATATTACATTTAGTCATCACCTCTCTTTTGTCACCTATGATAAATGATAATTCTTTAATCTTTCCTTTATTCTTCATAACCTTGACAGTTTTGAGGAGAGCTGTTGAAGTATTGTTTTAGAATGTCCCTGAATTGTGTTTGCCAAAGGTTTTGTTCTTATGGTTGTACTGAGGATATGGGTTTGAAGGAAGAACACCGGAGAGATGAAGTAACCTTCTTTTCATGTAACATCAATCATTATATGCTACCAATATAACTTATCACTACAATGTTAACCCTAGTCACCTGGCCAAAGTAGTGTCCATCATTAGGTGCTGTAGTTTGGATCTTTAATGTCCCGGAAGTATCATCTATTGAAGGTGTGGTCCCAAGCTGGTGGCACTATTGGGGAGTGGTATAAACTTTAGGAGGTGGTCCCTGGTTAAAAGAGGTGAGTCATGGGGGCAGGCTTTTGAAGGGTCTATTTTTTCTCCAGCCCTCCCTCTCACCTCCTCTGCCCTTTACCTTCCCTCTCCTCCTTCTCCCTCTCTCCCTCCCCTTCCTGGCCACCATGAGGTGAGCAGCCTTCTCTGTCAAATGCTCCCACAGCCATAATGTTCAGCCTCACTTCAGCCCCAAAGCAAAGGAACCAGCTGACCATGGACTGAAACTTCTGAAAGCAAAAATAAATAAAATAAATAAGCCAAAAATAAATCTTCCTTCTTTTATTTATCTCAGGTGTTTTATCACAGCAATGTACAGCTGATTAACACATCAGGTTTCTCAGCTTTTTTCCCTTTCTATATTCTTTGATAGCTAGTCATGAAGTCCAGCACACACTCTGGGGTGATGAATGGGGTTTTCAGCTTTATCTTCTAGAGGGGTAGTGTCTACATATATTATCTGGAATTTTCATATAAAGATTTGTCTCTTTTCTTCCCCTTATTTATCCATTCAACAATTTACTTACGTTGGTATAGACTCATGTATATTTATTTCATACTCTGAGTTATGGTCAAACTTGTTTGTTCTTTTGCTCAAATTACGCCAGCTTTGACCATGGGGAACACTTTGAGATTAGCTTCTGTGTTCTTTTGATATGACTTCATTCTTTTAGAGTTCTTCCTGTCTCCTTGGTACTACAAGATGCTCTGGGCTCATCTTTTATTTTCCCTGTCTCACTCCTAGAGTGGATAATTTCTCCAGGGATTCCTATTTCCTTAGAGAGTGGTATTTAGGAACCAATGACTGGGTGTGGGTGTGCTCACTACTGTTGAGGTACCTCTGAATCTAGGCTCTCTCAGTTGTCAGAGCTAGAAAATATATGTATGTGTGTCAATTCATGAATATACATATATCCATAAATATTTTTGTATCTACCTATCTGTCCTATGCTCATTTTAAGAATCAGATTAAATTATGTACAGCATGACCTCAAACAATACTTGTTGACTCCAATGAAGCTCACCCGGATGATAGATATTGAAAACCAGAATCAGTCTAGACACCGAGGGGTATTAGCTCCAAGGCAGAAACGCCACTCTCAGGGCATTGTGTTTGCTCTTCCCTATCAGTCATGAGTTCATTCATTCATCACTGACATAGGTGTGGAACAGGGTATCATTCTCTCTGGGCCTTGGAGGCTCTGTCTTGGTGTGGTGCTTCTGAGAAGATGGAAACGAGGTAGAAAATGTCAAATGAAGATGAAAATCTTGACTGGGCCCAGTGGCGCACGCCTATAATCCCAGCACTTTGGGAGGCTGAGACAGGAGAATCACAAGTTCAAAACCAGCCTTGGCAATGGCGAAGTGCTAAGCAACTCAGTGAGATCCTGTCTCTATATAAAACACAAAATTGGGCTGGGGATGTGGCTCAGTGGTTGAGTACCCCTGAGTTCAATCTCCAGTATCAAAAAAAAAAAAAAAAAAAGATGAAAACTTGAATTATCACAGGCATCCTTGCTTTAATTTGGTTTTGAATCTGTCATGTTATTTAAGAGATGAGTAATTACTTGAAGCAATCTAATGAGAACCTCAAGAAGCAGTAGTGTCCAGAAAAAAAGAAAGTTCTAGAGCTGTTGAGACCCAACAAGAAACAAGAACCTCCAGCAAGAACAGAAGCTGAGTGTTAGTTCCATAGTCTAGACCTCTCCATCCATGACAAAAGCTCGTCTTGTTTTCTTTACTCTTTTTCAATCTTAGAAAAAATAAGTAGGGGTTTATAAAGATACAGCTACCTAGACTATTTTTAAGTATCTCAAGTTGACCTAATTGAAATTTACTGTCAAATATGAAACTTTTTAAAATTTAAAAATGTACAGCTACTCAAAAAAGCCAACAGAAGCATTACACACCAATTAATATTCTTAAATGAATGATATGTTAATATTGTTATAATAAAAGTGTCAAACATACATGAGGTTCTTATTTTACATCTCCAAAATGGTTACCACATCTAGCACAGTTCAAATTCAATAGAAAAAGGCTAAAATTCAGTGAATGTGCAATTTTTCATGCTCTTCAAGAGAGGCTGAGGCTCACATACTTCAAGAGTCTTTTTAAAATTCAGTTTCTATTGTCCTTTATGTTTTATTTTTATGTAAGTGAGCCTTCTCATTATTTTTTCGTTTACTAGGAAGTTTCATTTTGCAATCCCTTGGCATCACAGGTGGAAAGAAGGACATCTAGAAATGGGTAGGGTAGCAAGTTGAAATGGTATGGAGATACAATGCTGGTCCTGGTAAATTAAAAAGTTGGCGACTCGTGTAGCTTAGCAAGTGTTGAATTGGTCAGCCTCAGTGGTCATTCATCTTGCTCCCTTGTTTTCACTGAAATACGACTGTCCTGGATTCTGTGCTGCAGCCCATTGCCTCTGCCAGCTGCCCACTGGCTGGTTTGTGGAAGAGACCTGAGAGTAGTTCAGCCACTGGAAATGTTTCAATCATTGTCCTAAAAAGGCGAACTTTAAACTTAATGGCCATGCCTTGGATCCCCATTTTAGGGCTTGGGCCATGAAACAGTTATCTCTAATCCTGGATATGAAGGAGGTACTACTGTTCCACCCTACATGGTCTTGTACCATTAAATTAACATGAAGTCAGCCCTGATAAAAGTATTCAGAATGTCACCAGGGGATGCTGTTGGGTATTATAAATTAATCATGTCTATATTCTATTATATATGCCACAGTGAGCGCCTGGGAAGAAGCAGGGATTGCACACCAGTGTACAGTGCTCAGACTTTAATAGGAATTGAGAGTAGACTGGAGAAGGAGTGATGAGTTGGAAGTGTCTCATTAGTCAAGTTAGGTGCTCCCCTTTCCTTCCTCAAGATGTGTGTTCAGTTGAGCATAGTAGTAGGACCATCTTGGGTCTTTTACATATTTATTTAGGCAGTAGAATATGCTTTCTTCATTTTTTTTTCTTTTGCCCTGAGGATTGAACCCAGGGGTGCTCTTCCACTGAGCTATATCCCCAGCCCTTTTGATTTTTTGTTTTGAGATGGGGACTCATTAAGTTACTGAGGCTGGCCTCCAATTTGCAATCCTCCTGCCTCAGCCTCACAAGTCACTGGAATGACAGCTATGTGCCCCCATGCCCAGCAGAATATGATTTCTTTATCTGCAGTGGTTGGGCTCTTCATGCTCCCAAATCCCATTTGGTTCAAGTAGTTATTGTGCATGTATTATTTGGCAGGTATTATGTCAGGAGAAGAATCAGATAAATGAAGAATACATAGCCCATGCAAATATGGACCTCTCAACTCAGTTTCAGCATCAGACATGTAACGAATTAACTGAAGTTTAATGTTAATTGGGGACCAAAAAAGGAGAGTAATTCATTCAGAAGCTGGTATCACAGAAGGCTCTATGGGAGGTTCCATCAATGGTGGTCTTGAAGGATGAACAGCATGTCACCAGGCAGAGTGTTTGGCTAAGGAGTAGCAATGGCCACCGGAAGCTTTAGGAGCAAATACACAGAGGGGTAAAGTGTACTGAGAGACCTACTAGTAAGTCAGCTCTGAGATGTGGAAATCCAGGCACAAAAAAAGCACTGAAAATCCTATTCTGCTCTTATTTGAAGAGGAGCCTCTGTCTAATTGAGATCCAAATGGTGCACAGTGATTAGGAATCCAGGCTGCCAATAGGTGGCCGTGGAATCTCGTTCCATCTGTTTCCTCTTCCGTTAATGCCCACCTCCGAGGACTGTTTGGATTAAATGGCTCATAGGAAGTACTCAATAGTGCAGTTGATGATTACTAATAATGAGCAGGTGCACAAAAATGACTATTAGCAGTACTTCAGTAATTAGAAAAATGACTTTGTATATTAGAAATGCAATTTACATTGTTAGGAAAAAATGAGAGCTTTTAGGAGCTTAGCAGCTACGGGACAGGATGGTTAAGGTATCACTAAACCTCAGGAACAGCTGGAAGCAGGGGTGGTACCCATGACCTCCTGGTGGCATGGTACCAGCCTCATTTCTTCTCACTGGGCTGCTGCTAGCCTTTCTCTGCAGAAACTTTGAAGCTCCCAAGTTTTCATTCTCACATTTTTAAGCATCTGAGAGAAACGTAGTGGCCTAGAGTGAAAGTCTTGAGGAAGGCAACTTGTCCTGGTGTATCAGAGTGACTCCTTGTCCAACTTCTGTGACCACAGGTGGGAACATTGCAGCAGGCAGCAGCTCCCAGGAAAAAAATGGGAGGAAATGGGCACATGGAGTTGCCCAGCTGGGGTCCCTTGGAAACCTGCTCTGGGGACTTCAAAGAAAAGGAAAAGAACTGCAGCCTCTGAGTAAAGCAGTGGCTTGAATAGATTGAGTCCAGGGTGTGGAGATCTCAGATAACAACTTAAAAAGTCGGGCTGATAAAAATTAACAAGGAAAAGGTCTTTGGAAAGCACTGTGAGAGAAAAGCAAAGTGTCAGGCAAGTTCCTGTGTGAGCAAGGACGAGATGACTTGGAAGATAATGCCAGATTTGCAGATCATTTAGACAAGGGCCCAACTATCTACCTTGGTCATCTATGGACACGAAAGGTCAGTGAAACACGTGGTTTACTAAGCATTATGCTGAGCACAGAGCAAAACCTGACTGTAGCCGGCCCCAGATTATGAAGCACACGTGTAGTTTTGGTACCCTAACGTAAAAGTAGAGATAATGGATATACAGGAGCTAATACAATTCCAGTTGAGTGTGTGTGTGTTGGGTGAGAGAGACAGAGACACAGCTCCCATGTGTGGTAAGGGGGGTGACTCCTTACTGACATTCCCAGCCACCTCAGGCAAATCCTGACCTCTCATCCACATTCTCTCTGCTCTGAAATTAAAGGACTGGATAAAACAATTTCCTAAATTTCCACATCTCTCTCTTCTTTGAAGGTTTTTCAAACAAGCGCCTGCAAATCTCATTTAACCATAAAATCAACTTTGTCTATTTTCAACTAACCTTTTATAGCCATTTGTATTAGATTCCAGAAGGAAGAGATAGAAAACTTACATTAGGATAATTTACAAAGAGGTGGTCAAGGTCCAGGGCCGTGGGGCAGTGGTTCTCTAAGCTGCCCATCCCAGCATCACCTGAGAACTTGCTAGAAATGCAAATTATCAGCACCTACCTCAGAATATTGAATCACAAATTCTACAATGGGGGTGATTTATGGTTTCTGGAGCCCTCCATTGATTCCAACATGAATTAAAATTTGAGAAATATTTTATGCAAGAAATCACAACAGGTAGGACAATGCTCGAGTTTAACAACAGCTCTTACTAGGCTTATGCCAGGGACAAAGGGAGGGGTGAGGAGAAGATTGTGGCAAAAGAAGGTTGCTGATGTGGGCGATGACCTTTAATCAAGGCAGGCACCCAGTCAGAGGACCTTAAGAATACTCTTTTCCTTGGAGATCCTGCTGGAACTCCTCATTAGTTAATAAACCAAAGCCAATAAACCAAGGCATCCTGTTTTGTTTTATTGTTGTTGTTGTGTTTATTTATTTATTTTTTTAGTCTTTACAAGTGTAGCTCCCAGATGGACAGGCAGGTAGAGAAGGGTCGAGGAAGATTCTGGAGGAGCAAACAGAAGGCATCCAAAGTACCATGTTTCTATAGCTATAATATTATAATTCCAAAATCAAGGATTAGATCCCCTAGTGTCCTAAATCCCTACTAGCCTTAAGCTCCATTGATAGATGATTCTTCCAACTAAACTCTTGTAAATCGTATTTTAACCATTAAACTAGCTTTGACTGTTTTCAATTAAATGTTTTTCTTTGAAAGAGCCATGATTTTTTCTTTGAAGAAGGTGTCGTAATCACTGAGAACATAAATATAATCTTGGATTTTTAAATTGGTGTTAGTCAGCAGCCGTAATTTTCTGACATTTGTCTTACAAAAAGAGATATTAATAATTCAACATAAGATTAGGTGGAAAGCCATATTCTATTGAATTGCAATGGAAGCAAATATTCCCATGTAGCAAGATTATTGTCATCAATATTGGCTGGGTTTTCCCAAAAGTCTACATGGGATTTGCCTAAAGGTTGCTGTCTTAGGAAAATGTGTAGCCTTGGAATTACTGAAAAGGGAGGCTTGGTAGGTGGTCCAAGCATAAGCAGTAGTCCAACTTTCCATTTGGATATATCTCACTTTATCCTTTAAAAGCTTAACCCCACCTACCCATCACTGTTTCATTTTACATATCAAATACTACTCACTTCTTATAGCTCTGAAAGTTCTTGATTCATTTCATTACCTAAATGTTGGCTGTACTATCATCCATATTTTTGTAAGAGTTAGATGTTTCATATTTAAAAAGGTTTTTCAAGACTTGCTGATTATCTTATTACAAATAATCAAAAGTCCATTACCTAAAGCTTTATTTTCAGGATGTCTATCAGAAAGATTCCAGTGCTTATACATGCATATCAAAGTGACTTTAAAAACCTTTTAATTCTAATTCATTTTTTATTTACCTAGAGTTTATACTTGAAAGAAAGGACTACCCATAGTTATATTTCTGCTGTTTACATGTTGTCCCTGAAACAGTATTAATTTATTTTTTTTACAATAAAATTTATTGAATGCACCAACAACTGACTTTAAAATTAAAGGGTAATCACTACTATTTTACAGCATAAAACCAAAAATGCCTAGCATTTATTTAACACCTACCATGTGTTAAAATTTTTACATATATGACCTCCAGACCCCACAAGAATACTGCAGGAGCCAGGCGCAGTGGCACAAGCCTGTAATCCCAGCACGTAGGGAGGCTGAGACAGGAGAATCACGAGTTCAAAGCCAGCCTCAGCAACGGCGAGGTGCTAAGCAACTCAGCGAGACCCTGTCTCTACATAAAACACAAAATAGGGCTGGGGATGTGGCTCAGTGATCCCTGAGTTCAATCCCTGGTACCAAAAAAAAAAATAAAAAAAGCAAGAAGCAAAAAATCTTGTTGGGAAGATAAGATGATATATACTCCCAAGAATACCTAAGAATCTTAAGGGCAGAAATTTTGTTCTACAGAAAATAAGAAAAGATTATTGTTCTACAGAAAATAAGAAAGTGGAGAGGTCACTTCTTGCCTGAATGTTAGATTCAAGCAGTCCATAAAGTAGGGCAGGATTTGGATGGGAAGAGAGGCTGGGACAGCTTCCAGCACAGGCAAGTAGGGGTTTGGGCCTTTTAATTTTACAGAGAAAATGAGGTATTCTGTAGAGGGATGAGGATTTGAAAGTAGACTTTCACAAAGGTAAAACTGACAACAGTCAGCAGGATACACAGAACAGAGGGAACTGGGAAGGAAGCCACCTATTTGGAAAGTGGTTCAATGACAAACATACTTGTTTTAGAGGGTTGAAATGCCCCCGTTAGACATCTGTTAGGTCGGTTCAGGTTTCAGGGTGTCCAGTTAGGGGGGCCAGTCAGGGCAGCTGTGGAAGGGAGCGGCCAGCCAGACGCTGACATCAGCAGTAGAGGCACCTCCTGTCAATCAGTGGGCTTTTCCTGACTCATCCAGGAAGGACTCTGACCTTCTCTTCCTGCCTTAAGCCCGCCCCTTCCTGACCGGGCCTTTTAAAATTTTCTGTACCCCGGAACACGTGCGCGATTCTCCAGGACACACTCTGATGGACGGGAGAGTTCAGCCCGAGAGCAAAATAAAGCCTTGCCCAGCGTTTTAAATTTGCCTCCTTTTGGTCATCTGGCTTTACAACATCTACATCACAGGGGATCCTTCTTCCCAGCTAGGATTCAGGCATTCTCTTGGTGATCATTGAAAGAACATTAATAATAACATTAATAATACTGGTATTAGGAACATTAATAATGCACAATGATAATACCTTATGCTCATAACCTGGTCCCTACCTCATGCAGTTCAACCACAGAGCCCCTTACCTTGGGCATGCATGGGCCTGAAGAGCTCCAGTTCTGCTTAGGCAACTCTCACACTTGTCAAGCAAACACAAGTTCTGAATCTATTCTACAGAAAGGTTTGGGGTTCAGATGCATTTCCTCTTGCTCCCTTTCCCCACATAAAATATCATCCGGAACACTTGTTTGTTTAGAGAATTTCTGGCCCCATATCTCCCTCTGGTATCAAGATTTATTTCCTCAGTGCTGACCAAGCATGAGCCCTTTCATTCTCCTATGGCTCCACACCCATGTGTATTTTCTTAACTCTCAAGTTGTTTTCCTAACTCCAGCAACCTCTTACCTTGCTCCATATCTACTCTCTGACTACTTGGTTTTGCTATGACTTGGACACTCCATCATTTGTAGAATTAAATTAAGTGATTTTTGCTGCACTTTCATCAAAAGCTGAAATAAGCTTTTAAGTATTTCCAAAGTACTTAAGAAAGATTTTAAATTCTATTTTGCTGATCCTAGATGTGAAAAAGCAGAAATACCATAAAATTGCCTTAAAAGTTTTTTTTGTTTGGAGAGATCCAAGATGGAGGAATAGAGGAGGTCAGGTTCCTGGCTACTCTGTGGTGTGAAACCAAGAAAGCAGACAGGCAGCTTCTCTGCAAGGTGAGTGAACAACAACAAAAAGGGAGCAGGGAGGACTTTGCTGGACTGGGGAGAACCTAAAATTGGACATTCAAAGCAGACTAGGGACACAGGAAGCTGGATATAATAAAATAAGGAAAAAATCCCCAGGGGGGCACATCTGTTGTCACTGCTGTGCCAGAAGCTCCAGCCAGAGAAGTCCCTCCATGGTAGAGGGATAAAGGAATTAAAGGAACCCTTTTTCCTCTAATTTTCGAGATATATATGGGTATGGGGCATTTAGAGACCAGGATATTACTCAACAAACCTGAAGGACACACTACCCAATATCCATGTGTGGGGGAAAGAAGCTGCCATCTCTCCCAGCAGCATGCTGAGGACAAAGGAAGTAATCATTTTGCAGCTGCAGCTCAGGGGCCAGCAAAGGAGGAAGCCCATTCCTAGCAAACCAGAGTTTGGCCCGAAATACAGGCCCAGTCAATACATGCTACACGACATAGAGTGGGCTTAAGTGACCAGGAGAAAATCAAAGGTGGAGAGGTTTACATAGGGGACAACTGGTCACAGAAATCCACCGGGCTCTACCCTTCCCCCCTCCAATCCAACTGCTTGTAGGACCTGCTGGGAGAGACCTGTCTGGCAGGGAACTCAAGGGTGGAGGTGGGAGAGATTGTTTGGAGACTGAACTCGAGATCAGGAAATGTGGGGTCTGCAGGTGACCTAGGGGACTAAGAATTGGGTCCCCCACCACACAAGTAGAACCCAGGGGAAATCCCTGGGGTAAATTCTTCCAGTGTGGACCAGCAAGTACTGGGCACTGGAGGTGTGCTGATTTAAAATCTCTAAACTAATCAGCATTCAGCAAAGAGCCTGGAGCCACCTAAGCTTAAACCTAAACCTTGCCTCCAGGAACTCTGCCTGCAGGGTTACCTCTCTCACTCCAGCAATCCAGAGGGTGGAGCATCACACTCCAGAAGACCCCATCTAAAACTGCTGAGAAGAGAAGCTGAAAATATATTCAATTCCAATGGAAAGAATTCTTTAACTTTCCATCAAGATTTTTTTTCCTTTTTTTTTTTTTAATTATTTTTCACTGTTTAATTGTGACCTTAATGGTACATGGACATTTATACAGTCTCCTATTTTTTTTTTCTTCTCATTGTTAGCATTTTTGAAGCCAGTTATTTTTACGTGGACTAGTTTTTTGTGAACGAGGATGTTTGATTAGTATATTTTAGTTTTGTATTCCTTTATTTTTATATTTAATTTTTAAAAAATTTTGCTTTATTTATGTATTTGTCTCCTACCTGTTTCTTTTGATTCTCTCTCTTCTGCTAATAGCCAATTTCTATTGTTCTCTTTCTGTCTTCCTTTAATCTTTTCCTTGTCTTCTCTTCTCCTCCCTCATAATCATTCATGTCCTATATCACTTTCATTCTCTCCCCATCCACCATTTGAAAATATAAACCCCTTTCCAAGCTTGCTATTTTTATTATAGGCAATTATTGATCATATCATTGCTGTTTATTGTGATACTTAACATCATAGACATCGTAGTAGGAACCATTTGGTTTAATGCTGTAAATTGTTTGCCCTAGTTGTCAGGATTTGTCTCGCCCTAAACAGTGAGGTACTAGAAACCTTCATGGACACTATATGTCCACAGGATAGAAACTCTACTGCCTCAGCTCCACACTGCTAGATGGGTAAACACACAAACAACATGAAAAAGCAAGCAAACAAATTTCCCCAAGCAAATCAAAACACTCCAATAACAGAATCCGTCAACACTACAGTGGAAAAACATCAGAGGAGGAGTTTAGAATGTACATGGTTAAACTGATCTGTGAAGTAAAGGATGATGTAATAGAGCAAATACAGATAGCAAAAGATCACCTAAATAAAGAGATAGAGATTCTGAAAACAAACAAACAGAAATCTTTGAAATGAAGGAAAAAATAAACCAAACTAAAAATTCAATAGAAAGTATCACCAACAGACTAGACCACTTGGAAGACAGAATGTCAGGCAATAAAGACAAAATATATAATCTTGAACAGAGTTGACCATGGAGAGATGATGTTAAGAAACCATGAACAAAACTTCCAAGAAATATGGGATAACACGAAAAGAACAAATTTAAGATATATTGGGATAGTGAAGACATGGAGATATAAACCAAAGAAATGTACAACCTTTTCAATAAAATAATATCAGAAAATTTCCCAAATCTAAGAATAAAATGGGAACTCAAATACATGTGGTCTACAGGACCCCAAATGTGCAAAATTACAACAGACCTACATCAAGGTACATTATAATAACCATGACTAGCATACAGAATAAGGATAGAATTTTAAAGGCCGAAAGAGAAAAATATCAGATTATATATAGGGGAAATAAATATGGATCTCAGCTGATTTCTCCGCCCAGACCCTCAAAGCTTGGAGATCCTGGAATAATACATACCGAGCTCTGAAAGAAAATGGATGACAACCGAGAATCCTATATTTAGCAAAATTAAACTTCAGATTTAAAGATGAAATAAAAATTTTCCATGGTAAAAAAATTAAAAGAATTCACAACCAGAAAGCCTGCACTTCAGAGTATTTTCAACAAAATATTCCAAGATGAAATTAAAAAAAAAAGTGAAAACCAGCAAAGAGAGAAAATACACTAAAGGAACAGTCAATTAAAAGAGAAAATAATTCAAATTAAAAACTAGAAACCAAAATGACCAGGACCACAAATCATATCTCAATAGTAACCTTGAACTCATCAACCAAATGACACGGACTGGCAGATTGGATTAAAAAACAAGACCCAGGGCAGGTGTTGTAGCTCAGTGGTAGAGTGCTTGCCTAGCATGTGTTAGGCACTGGGTTCGATTCTCAGCACCACATACAAATAAATAAAATAAAAGTTTATAAACAACTAAAAAAATAAAAAATAAACAAGACCCAACAATATGCTGTCTTCAAGAGACTCACCTCCTAGGCAAAGACATCCACAGACTGAAGGTGAAAAGATGAGAAAAAACATATCACTCATATGGACTATGTAAACAAGCAGGGGTTTCTATCCCCATATCAGATAAAGTGGAATTTAAGCCAAAGTTAATCAGAAGGGACAAAGAAGGACATTTCATACTGCTTAAGGCAATTATACATCAACAAGACATAACAGTCTTAAATATTTGTGCCCCAAACAACGGAGTCTCTACATATATCAAACAAATTTTTCTCAATTTTAAGAACCAAATAGATCACAACATAATAATACTGAGTAACTTTAACATGCCTCTGTTAGCATTGGGTAGATCCTTCAAACAAAAACTAAATAAAGAAGCTATATAGTAAAAAATACAATTGATAATTTAGGCTTAACAGACATATGTAGAATATTTTATCCATCCATTGATTGAATACACTTTCTTTTCAACAGCACACAGATCCTTCTCTAATATAGACCATGTTATGTAAGCTATCACATATGTTGGCATACAATTGTAATATTACCTTTAATACATTTTTAGCATCTATAGGGTTATTTTGATAGCTCTTTTCCCATTGGTATTAATTTGTGTGTTCTTGCTTTATTCTTGATTAGACTTGTTTGATTTTTATCAAATTTTGGCTGTATTATTTCTTCTCTATTTATATATTTCTGCTCTTATTTTTATTATTTCCTTCCTACTACATAATTTCAAAATAATTTGATTGTTGTTCTAGCTTCTTTCTGATACAAGTATTTTAAATTATAAATGTTCATCTGAGTACTGTTTTATCGCAGAGATCCTGATATTTTAAGCTTTTATTACCACTTAGTTCAAAGCACTTTTAATTTACTTTTCTTGTACTTTCTTCCTTGACCTCTGAGATATTTATAAGTGTGCCATTTAATTTTGAAATAATTGACATGTGGCAGAGTAATAAATCATGCAGGAAACAGTCTGCATGATTTCAAATTAAAAAAATAATCAAAATGCTATTTATATTGATTGCATTGGTTACATACATGTCAAAACTGATCAAAATGCTTACTTGAAATATGTGCATTTTATTGTACTTCAATTTTACCTCAGTAAAGCTATGGGGAAAAAAAGCTTTTTGTTTCCTTGGTGATAGTCCTGGTGTTAAAAAATTTCCAAGATAACAGAAAGTGGTTTTTATTACACAAGGACAAACAATTTTTTAAAATCCCTCAGCCCAGTTAACAACTCCCTGGATGACTTTAATGTGGACACCTTGGCCTGTTAACTTGTATTTAGCTGCCCAACACCCTTCCTATGTAGAGAGAATGCACCTTCCTTGTTACATGATTCGTAATGGAAAACAGTAGCTCATATCCCATAAGGGAAGCCAGAAATAATTCTCCATGCCCCAGAAATAGGGTATAGGCATGATTTGGTTTCAGCAGGTCAGAGACTTCTATCTAGAACCTGGAATCTCCAGGAAGCCAGCATGGTTAATTAAAATTAACATTCCCTATGAAAACTGGAACAAAACAGGGATGCTCTCTTTCACCACTTCTATTCAACATAGTCTTTGGAACTCTAGCCAGAGCAATTAGACAGGCAAAAGAAATTAAAGGGATAGGAATAGGGAAAAAAGGACTCAAATATCATTATTTACCTCCATACTTAGACGATCCAAAAAACTCCACCAGAAAACCTTCAGAAATAATAAATGAATTCAGCAAAGTAGCAGGATATAACATCAACACCCATAAATCAAATGCATTTCTATACATCAGTGATGAATCCTCTGAAAGAATTAGGAAAACTATCCCGTTCATTAATAGCCTCAAAAAATAAAATAAAATACTTGGGAATCAATTTAACAAAGGAGGTGAAAGACCTTTACAATGAAAACTACAAAACACTAAAGAAAGAAATTGAGGAAGACTTTAGAAGATGGAAAGATCTCCCATGCTCTTGGATAGGCAGAATCAATGTTGTCAAAATGGCCATACTACCCAAAACACTATGCAGATTCAATCCAATTTCAATTAAAATCCCAACATTATTTCTTATAGAAATAGAAAAAGCAATTATGAAATTCATTTGGAAAAACAAGAGACCCAGAATAGCAAAGCAATCCTCAGCAAGAATAATGAAGCAGGAGGTATCACAATAGCACACTTTAAACTATACCACAAAGCTATAGTAAAAAAAATGGTATGGTATTGGCACCAAAATAGACATGTAGACCAATAGTACAGAATAGAAGACACAGAGACAAACCCACTTAAATACAGTTATCTTATACTAGACAAAGGTGCCAAACACATACATTGGAGAAAAGACAGCCTCTGCAACAAGTGGTGCTGGGAAAACTGGAAATCCATATGCAGCAAAATGAAACTAAACCTCTATCTCTCACCATGCACAAAATTCAACTCAAAGTAGATCAAGGACTTAGGAGTTAGACCAGAGACCCTATGCCTAATAGAAGAAAAAATAGGCCCAAATCTTCATCATGTTGGATTAGGACCTTACTTCCTTAACAAGACTCCTACAGTGCAAGAAACAAAATCAAGAATCAATAAATGGGATGGATTCAAACTAAAAAGCTTCTTCTCAGCAAAGGAAACAATCAATGAAGTAAACAGAGAGCTGACATTCTGGGAACAAATTTTTCCCACACACACATCTGAGAGAGCACTAATCTCTAGGATATATAAAGAACTCAAAAAACAACACCAAAAAAACAACCCAATCAATAAATGGTCTAAGGCGCTGAACAGGCACTTCTCAGAAGAATATATACAATCAATCAACAAATGTATAAAAAAATGTTCAACATCTCTAGTAGTTAGAGAAATACAAATCAAACTTCTCTATTTCATCTCACACCAGTCAGAATGGCAGTTATCAAGAATACAAACAACAATGAGTGTTGGTGAGGATATGGGGGAAAAGGCACACTCATACATTACTGGTGGGACTGCAAATTGGTGCAACCAATCTGAAAAGCAGTATGGAGATTCCTTAGAAAACTTGCAATGGAACTACCATTTGAATCAGCTATGCCACTCCCCAGTCTATACCCAAAGGACTTAAAAACAGCATACTCTAGTGACACAGCCACATGCATGTTTATAGCAGCTCAATTCATCATAGCTAAATTGTGGAACCAACCTAGATGCCCTTCAATAGATGAATGGATAAAGAAACTGTGGTATATATACACAATGGAATATTACTCAGCAATAAAAGAGAATAAAATTAGGGCATTTGCAGGTAAATAGATGGAGTTGGAGAATATTATGCTAAATGAAATAAGCCAATCCCGAAAAACCAGGAGCTGAATGTTTTCTCTGATAAATGGATGCTAATCAATAATGGGGGCGGGCATGGGATGAGTGGAGGAACTTTGGATAGGGCAAAGAGGAGGAGAAGAGGGGGGATGGGGGTAGGAAAGATTGTGGAATGAGAGACATCATTACCCTAGGTACATGTATGATTGCATGAGTGATGTGAGTACTTCATATACAACTAGAGAAGTGAAAAATACTGCTCCATTTGTGTACAATGAATTGAAGAGCTTTCTGCTGTCATATATAACTGGTTAGATCTAATAAAAAATCTTTTCTCTTCAGAAGTTGATTATTTCAGGTGTTTTGTTATAGTAATGGAAAGTTGACTGACATAAAATCCCTCCTTGTCTGTATCTTCTCCTTTCTCTCTGAGGTCTGAACTCATTTTCTTTGTATTGCAGCCATCTCTTTGGGTGACAGTTGCTGTTCTAAGAAAGGGGTACCTTGAGAGCATTTAGGAAGATTTTCTGGATTTCTAAGAAGAATCCAATAATAGACATCTTTAAGGGATATAGCTGATCATTATCCTGATGAATACCTATGGCAAGTTTTCCCCTGGAAGAGAGCTGGCTAATTTTCAGGGGAGAAAGAAGAGATGGAATCCCTTTGATGTACCAACTTGACCTGTTCCTTACACCACTCCCGTTACTCTCTTGCCAACAATAAATGGAGAATCATTTGCAAACAGTGAAAAGGCCTGTCCTGATAGTTCTGAAATAGTTACTTTAACTCAGGAATACTAAAAGAAATTTAGGAATTACTTTAGAACCCTTTCCAAAGAGATCAGCCCACTAAGTTAAAGCAAAATAGATAAGAAAAAGCTATGCTGTTTGAAGAAAATGAAACTGAAAGTTCTATTCTTTTCTGGTACTTCTAGTATTAGGTCTATAGTTTAGCTACCCACAAAATATTAAATGAAGTTCTGGATGTTGTGCCTTTGAGCACACACCTTTTTATTTTAATTAGTAAAAGTCTGGCATTAAGACTACACAACTATTTCCCTTTTAATGACACCCGATTTATTATTCCTAAAAAACATGCAGATAATTTAACAATATTTTTAAAAATCATATTTTAGACACAGCAGGAGTGTTTATGCTTGAAATAATAACATCTTGTTCAAATAAGTAACTGATTCTAATTTGTTTTTTAATTCTGAATTTTCATATACCGATCTTGCTTCCTTGAATCACCTCATTTGCTTTTCATTAAGCTTTCACTTAAACTTTATTTTATTTGAGCTTCTATCTCCTCCTGCCTAAAGTCTTGATTTCCTTGTAGCCTCAACCAGGTAATTTACTCACTTGCAGGTATACACAGAGTACTAAATACGTAGGTACCTTGTAACCTCTCTACCACCCTCTTGCAATGTCACTACTACCCTGATAACTGAGGTAAATATTCTCAAATGACTGTAAAACCCTCTACTCACAAATCCCTCCCTGGTAGGCTTTCCTGTAACACATTCCTTTCCAAACAGCCCTGAGTTTTTTGATTGATGGATTTGACCAAGCATTAATAAAGTAGTTTCATCATTTATTATTCGTCCACAACCCAATTCAAGACAAACCAAAAGACCTGTGGCCATTGGCCCAGTTCTGTGATTACTGGTTAATTAATGTCTTGGATGCCTACTGTGTGCCTTGGTCCTGTGCTAAGTACAGGGAAGAGCAAGAGGCCATGGAACTTGCCTTCATTTTCTTATTGTCCGGGAGTGGGAAAGCCAATTACAAAAGCAATTTCTATAAAGAGTGCTAAATGCTGAGTGGGTGGACAAAGCCAGTCTCTGAGAGCAAATTTCCTGCACAGTCCTTTGCCAGTGCTAATGGTCCACAAATACCTTCTCCTTTGGGAATTGAGCTTTTAAACTATAAGGCCATGGATCAGTTCGCAAAATATTTATGCCTTGTTCATGAGCAGAAAAAAATAAATGGGCAGACAAACATGCCAGGGCACAGCTAGCGCTTTTAGCACACACATTCATCACTCAGGGGAAGAGTGCCAGCCAGGGACTGGCAGAGATGGCAGAGACAACTGCTTAGGCAGCTCTGCTGTGATTGAAGCCATGATCTCAATAAAACTGTTTGCAAGTTTCTGCCTCTGGGGATAAGGGGGAAAGCCAGCAATCAGCATCAGGTCATTATCTCAATTGTTCTGGGTACCTACACCTAGCAGGTGAGTGGGCAGGAATAGCTCTTGAACCAAAACCCACAATGGTAAGTCCCAGTTTTGCATTCATAAAAGCTTTCTCTTCACTTGTATAAATCTCATTCTCCCTTCAAAGTCAGTTCAAGTCCTAACACCAATGACCTGGGCCTGCTGTCCTCTTCCAAGGTACTCATTGCCATTTGAATAGATTTAAATAGTAAAAATGGAATGATCCAGATTTGAGTTTCTGGAAAATCTCTGCAATGTGAAGAATGGATTGAGAGGGAGTAAAATTGAATCTCTGACTTGTCCAGAGTTCACTGGGTGGCCTAAGGGAGAGATTATTAGTGGCCTTGAAAAGATGGTAGCAGTGAAGTCCAAGAGAGAGAGATTGGAAAGATGTTGCAGAAAGAAAATGGATATAATTTGGCAAATGACTGGATGTGGGTGTAACAATGAGGATTGAGAAGAGGTCAAGAATAAGTATCAGTCGGTGTTCAGGACAACTGAATTGATAAAACACCATTCACAGAGGTAGAAGGACCTGGTTTTGGGGAATGCAGACTTAGACATGTTGAGCTTCAGTGCATGAAACTCATCCAAAGGGAGCTGGCCAGTGGACAGCTTGGACATACAGATTAGAGTTTAGGAAGACAGAGCTGAGACTCATCATATATGGACAAGTTACTGAAGCCACAGAAGGGATTCTGAGTTGAATTGTTGCCTTCCCCCAACCCCAATTCACATGGTGAAATTCTAAGCACTAGTACCTGAGAATGTGAACTTATTTGTGGATATTACCTTTATAGAGGTCATCAAATTAAAAGAAGGTCATTAGGGTAAGCACTAATCCCATAGGAATGGATGTCTATAAAAAGGGAAAAATTTGACATAGACACATACAGGGAGGACACCACATGAAGATGAAGGCAGAGATTAGGGTGATGCTTTTGCAAGCCAAGGACTGCCAAATAGGGCCAAGAAACCACTAGAAGCTAAGCAAGAGGCCTGGAGTGATTTGTCTCTCACAGGACTCATAAGAATGTAACCCTACAGACACCCTGATCTCAGACTTTTAGCCAAGTTTGTGGCAACTGGTTATGGCAGTCCTAGCAAACTAACACAGGAGGAGATGAGTTTTCCAAGGACAAGTGTTAACTGAGAAATGCAGATAATGACAGCTGAGGCTCAAGGGAGCCCATAATTAAAAGGATACAAACCTTCAAAAAGCAGCCAAAAAGGTGAGGGGGGTGGAATGCAGGAGATAGTTTAACAACATGGAAACTAAAAGAAGAGAATGGTGTGAAATGCTACTTTAGTGCCATGAGAGTAATTGTGGACTTTGGAAAGAGCACCGTTGGTGCAAAAAGGTGAAATCCACATGGGCATTTACCAAGACAGGGTGGAGATTAGGAAGCACATGCCAGAAGCACAGACAGCACACATATGCAGAGAAAAAGGAACCACTTTTCTGAATAGTAGAGAGATTTGAAAACACAGAAGTCATGTTAACCTAAATAGACAAGTCATCCCGAATCTGTTATGTGGGAGGTAGTGATGAGTGTATATGCAGATGGATGGATGGACACAGGAAAAGATGGCAGAGCCAGGTAATTCAGGGTAGTTTTGTTAGAAAAAAAGATCATTCTTTATTTACAATGCAAAGGATTCAAAAAAATCAGGCATGGCTTTGTGACTTAATAAGAGAAAATGTGAAACTTTAAGCTCCTTGAACTCTTCCTACCCAGAATGTAGGTGAACAGATTCGGTGTGTTTATCCACCTCCTGCTCTCTTAGTTGTTGCAAATGTTCAATCAAAATCCCCACCGTAAGGATCATTTCTTGGCCAAAGAAGAGGGAGAAACGGATATAACAGTATTTGCTCTGTTCCTTTAGTAAGCAAACGGGAGTAAATTAGCTCCTGGGAGTTCCGTATTCACCCATGTGAGGCGAATAACAGCAGTTAGGCAAGTGTTAGAATGCGTAATGTGCTGTTACTGACAGCTGGGCATAATATATTTAATGTTTTTCTTATAGAAGCAGGATTTGCACTTTGCTATGCAAGCTCTCCTCTTGAAATCTTAAATTTATATGATAGAGTGAGAGACAATTCTGATGTTCATGGTGTCCGGAAGAATACTAAATTTACTACATAGGCCCTGGAGTCAGGTAAAAGGTACTGCTGGGATCACCTTCTAAACATTCCGGGACTCCGTCTCCACTCGCCATCATTGTCCCTCCACTTCCCTGCATTAGGCTCTTGTTACCATTTTCTTAGATCACTGACTGCCACCAGTCCCTGTGATTGACAGCTACATTGTGATAGAAGTTATCTAATAATGGCAAGAAACTGGGTAAGCCCTGTCCCTCACACATGCAGCCCAGATGCTTGTTTTCCTTAATATTGTTTTGTTCTGCGTAGGGGAGTTTTGGTAGCCCTGATTCATTTACTCACAAACATATACTGAAAGGTATCCTATTACCAGACATTGAACTAGGCTATATACACTACAAAGAGAAGACCAAATCTGCCTCAGTTAGTATACTGGGGCAAAGAGGCTGGAAAATAGGTGAATTATAATCCAATATGAAGAGTGCTAATATAATGGAAAATTCTGGACTTAGTGAAAATAGGATCTTTAGGATCCTGGGCCTGGAGGGTATGAGAAATTTTAAGACTCCGTAAGTAGGAAGAACATTTATGGGGCAGTCAGTTCTTGGAAAACTCGTCAAAATGTGCAGCAAAACAGCTTGATGACAGCTTGTGGCCTGTGGAGTCAATTCCACCATCTGTACTGAACACTGGAGATGCCAACCCATAATGAAGTGTAAGTTGGGCTATTACACAAACTGTGGCTTCAGCTTTGAAAGCCCTGTAACCAGCTGTAACGGTATAACCACCTCCTTCTCTCAAAGTTCCCTCCCACAGAATCCTGTCAGCCCAGCATTCACTTTGTTTTTAGAACCTTTATTTTTCTTTAATAATATATAAACCAAAAGTTGTAGCAGTGTCCCAGCTTTGATGCCTGGCACAGGAAACTTGTGGAAGAATATCATTCAGTAGAGAAGAAATGGAGAGTGAATCTGATTATGAGCTCACTCATGCATCCAACAGATAGTCACTGAATACCTACTATGTGCCAGGTACTATGATAGGGCACCAAACAGCCCAGATTGATAAAATAGACATAGGCTCAGTCATTGTGAAACTTAGAGTAAGTGAAGAAACATAAAAATAGGAATATAGCGTAAATGGGAAAATATGTCAGCAAAGAATTACAAGTTGCGAGTATGATGAAGAAAGGAAGAACTATAATGAAAGAGAACAGCAGGGTCCTGTCTAGTTAGATAGGGAATCAAGGGATGCCTCAACTGAAGAAAGGGTAGGTCAAATGGGACTTTGAAAAAGAGGATACAGCCAGGCAAAAACTGAGGGAAGAGGGATTCAGGAAGTAGGGACAGCATGTTCAAAGACCCTGAGGCAGGGAAGAGATTGAGATGCAATAGGAACTAGGTGCATGTTGGTGTAAATGAAGTATAGTAGGCAAATTAGAGAAGAGAATGAGGTTAAGACAGACAGAAGCCAGATCAATTTTGAGATTGGATTTCCCATATAAATATCTATGAGGCAGTTGTAGAAATCTGACCAGAGTTTGAGTGAAGAAGACAGGACTGGCTATAAAGTTGGGCTCAGTGACATAAAAGAGACAATGGAAAGCAGGATAAGAAATACACTATCTAAAGATGTGAAGATGTCCCACCATGAACACCTGGGGACGGCCATGAGAGAAACTGAGGCAAGAAAACAGAAGGGAGGAGTAGACTCATTGAAGTGAGAGGATCCAAGAGAAGAGAGTTTCAGAAGAGAAACCAATTAACCATTAAAAGCACAGGTGCTCCTCAGTTTATGATAAACCCAGTGTAAGTTGAAAATACTCTAAATCCAAAAAGCATTGAATACACCTAATTGATGGGATCTTACAGCTTAACACAGTGCACTATAGAGTCTCAGTTGTTTCCCCTGGTGATGTGTTGCTGACCTGGAGCTGCAGCTCCCTGTGCTGTCCAATATCACAAGGGAGTACTGCAGGGCACGTTGCTAGCCAGGGAAAAGATCAAAATTGAAAATTCAAAGTGTGGTTTGTAGTGAATGTGAAATGCTTTTGCATCATCCTAACATTGAAGATGGTAAATTGTACCATCTTAAGTTGGGAACTGTCTGTACTGCCAAAAGGTCAAGGACATTGAAGGTGAATGGCATGCCCCTTGCCTATAGCAATAAGAATGTCACAGGTGACTTCCAGAATTAGTTTTAGCAGAGTGTGGGTGAAGAGAGTAGAAGGAATAGGAATGGAGGCCAAAGTTTGAGAAATTAAAAAGTGGACAGCCTCAAAGTCAGGTGAAGATGTACAGGAGAGTTCCCACCACGATGGAGTAACTTCTCCATCTGCAAATGAAATGAAAAACAAAAAAAAACAACAACAACAAAAAATAAAAACACCATAGGAGACAACTGTTCTCAGGCATTAGAACAAGGTTACAATTCCTAGGAAGATTTCACAAGGTGGGCCCATGATCTCCAGCCTCTCTTTGGGGATGATTTTCATTGAGTGTGGAAAGCTGAAGTCTGAGGTAATACTGAGAGGAGGAGGCAGGGACCAAAGTCTAGGGCAGCTGAAGGAGCTGGAATTTGTGGGGCAGTTAGAGAATAGGGAGTTGTGATTTCCCGGGCTGTTATCCCAAGTTTCATGCCAGCCTTCTTCTCCAGCCTGGTCTAGTATGCTTTTTCTCTGGGCCTATATTCTGTGATCTCATATTCAGGCTTCAAGACCCAGTTCAAGTTGTATTCCTTGACCCTTCCACTGCCCTTCTGTGTTTACTAGTGCAATCATTGTAATTTCTGACCTACTTATTTTTCTCCCTGTGAGCTTCTTCATAGGGCTTTGTCTTAGCTATTTCTGTATCTCTGGGTGGCACATAGTAGGTTTTCATGAACATTTGTTGAGTTCATGTTCTTTGAGGAGAAACTATGGATAACTCCTAACTATACCTCCTGTGTTCAGTGATTTTCATGTGTATTTGTCTTATCATCCCCAACCACATTTGCTCAAGAAATGTTTGTTAAATAAACAAGATTAGAAATTATAGAATTAAGGACAAGGACCAATTTCCACTTGTTCTGAATCTCTCATGCTTCCATGAAAGGGTGTTGGGCACCCACTCCATCTTAGAAAACTAGACGGTTAGCAGGAAAATTAATAAGCTCCAGATGCAAGCAAGAGCTGCCTCATATTTTCATCTTTGAGATGTGAATATGAAATGAAAACCATCCTGACAGTTACTTTTAGATCTGCTTGAGCACAGCATGCCATTGACTCTATGGAGTTATCACACTGAAGATCTGGGTAGCAAGGACAGAGCTGTTTTGGCATCTGCTTTTGTCTCCTGGGAGAGTTCAGAGCAACTGCTTACTCTCTTGGGAAGCTCCTCGAGTTCCCCGCTTCTGGATGGAGTCCATTACAAACATGCTGAGCTGGTCTGCTCAGCAGGTGCAGGGAACAGATTTAGCTCTAGAGGCTTTCTGGCAAATCTTAATAGTGTGATTATATAATTTATTGTGTCTGGCTCTATCAGGTGTTTAGATGAAAGTGAAATATCGGAGGCTTGAGGTTGATATAGGAGTTTTGTTGGTAACGAGAGTCTGTTAGGGCACTCCCGCCAGAAGATGACACTTTGCGCTCCTTCCTATGTTCCCTTCCTCCCCGATAATGGGCCACTCACAATTGCAAGTCTCTCTAAGTCTCCCCGCCCTTGCTGAGACCCAGTTATATTTCTCAGCCTCTCAATCACTTGGGAGAGCATTCAACTGAGAGGTGTCTCTAAGGCAGCAATAGAGACAAACTCTTATTCATCTGAGACTGAGCATAAATTCTTATCTTTGCCCAGATGTGCTGACTGCATAGCTTCCATGGATGATTTGAAGGTGCAGCTTGACTTTCTGTGTGATCTGCTTAGAGCATCATTTCTGCACCAGATGAAGAGCCCAGACACAAGTCCATCGACCCAGGCTGCAGCATTATCTCTGCCTCTCACTAGTGTTGTGTTCTTGGGCAGGTGCAATGCTCTTCAAGCTTATTTCTTCATTGACAAGGCAGAGGGTAATGTCTACCTAGTGAGGTTGTTAGGATTAGATGACACCATGTATCTTGTTGCTATTGTTTGTAGAACATTATAGCATCTGGACTGGTGGCTTTCACCAATATTTACTGATTGCATTGTACTCAAACTGAAGGCATAGGCAGTTTCTGACTTAAAAACTGGAGTTTTTTTTTTTTTTTTTTCATGTCTACATGCATTTCTCCATATAAACAAAGGTATAAATTGTGGTTTGACTGCAGTTCAGTACTAAAATCCCATTAGTGTATGATGGCTGAAATACTGTATGTTTGCCGTGGGGAAGCACATAAAATAAAAACAATCTTTAAGCAAAATAAAAAAACATTGAATAAAACAGTTTTACATTTATTTTGAAAGTGACTGGTTGAGAAAAAGCAGATTGAATTTAAGGAGGAGGACGAAGTTGTAAATAATTACTGAAGAAGACCCTCAGGGAAATATTTGTGTAGTTCTTGAATATTTTTTGGTGTGGATGCCCTGCATCTTAATTCTGTTTAGCTCCCACAGTTTAGACTGCCTTCTTTGATGCAAGTGTCCAACTAGCATCAATCTTTTGGTTCTCAAGGACAAACATTTCTTTTAACTCATAAATGGAGGAGTTAAGTTATTGTTTCTCAAGAAATAGGAACTTAATAAAAAAGGATGAGTAGGAGAGACAAAATAAAACCAGATTTTAGAATGACTAAGAACAAGCTGAAAGAGAATCGAAGTAGAAGAGCTTGAAAGTAGATGTGTATGTGTGTGCATGTGACAATTCTATTATGGGCAACCATTTACTGAAGAGCTGAGCTGTTACAGTGGAGAAAATGTCACATGAACTCCTGCAAAGGGAAGATAGTGATGGAAGAAAGATTTCAGGCCAGAGAGCTCCCTCTCATCACCGTCAGATGGTACATTAGTCATGAGAGTTTGATTTCTCATCTAAACACATGCTTAAGAGGAGTTTATAAGAGGACATCAGGAGAGGAGGCTGGGTGACCTTGGGAAATGACTTCGACTTTCTAGATTTGGATGTTCTCATCCGTAAAATGAGAAGGCAAGACTCGACACTATGGAAAATTCCAGTCTAAAATTTTGAGGGCTTTGTGACCTTATACTAACCAGCACTGTTTCTAGCTTAATACAAGTTAATAATCATAGTCTGCTTGTAAAGTCCCAAATGAGTCTTTACCCTTATCTCCTTAAAAACACATCTCCCTAAGCATCTCCATGACATTTGAGGATGAGTCTTGGATTTCCTTTAAGGAAAGATGTTTTCAGAGTTGTATCTAAACACTGGGCAGTACACTTTTCAGAAAGTATCAATAAATTTGGAACCTTCCTTGGAGCAAAAGATCAAATGAGAATCTTTAAAAGAACAGGAAATAGAGGCTGACTTTTTAAATAAAAATTACTCATATTCTGTAGAATTAACAGCTGCTTTTTAAAAATTTTTTTTAGTTGTTGATTGGCCTTTATTTATTCATTTATTTATATGTGGTGCTGAGTATCGAACCCAGCGCCTCCCACATGCAAAACAAGCTCTCTACCACTGAGCCACAATCCCAGCCCCTAACAGCTGCTTTAAGGAGTGTATTTTAGGGAAACAATTCAATAGGATATATGATGAATTTATTAACTAACACACTAAGGGCTTTTACCAAAGAATACAGCTTAAAAATCTACTACATACATTGTGAAATTGATCATATTTATAAAATATTATGAGACTTTTAGAATCTTATTTATGCATATAAGTTTAGATTTGAGCATATTTTTTTCCCTGAAAAGAACATCATACCAGAAGTTGGGATTCCCAGAGCCTAACCACCTACTGAGCATCTAATTCTGGAAGTTTCTTTTGTCTTTGTCTCTTGACTTTTTATGTGTGAAATGGAATAAATATCATTTCCTCATATCGTCTTATTGCTATTCTCTTATGATTTTGTTGTAGTAAACAATAAATGACATACAATTTACCAGTTTAACCATTTTTCAGTGTTCAGTCCAATGGCATTATGTACATTCATGTTGTGGTTCAACCATTGCTGCCCTTCATCTCTAGAACTTCTTCATCTTTTCAAGTGGAAATTCCATACCTATTCTCTTATTTTTATAGTATTTCTCTTTATCTGCTTAGAGTGTCAACCCTCAGAGTTGTCACAGTATGTACCACATTAGTGTGGTGGTAAGAATATAATTTTGCAGAGTTATGAAGGGGAAGTGGAACTTGCAAACCGGCTCATTCAATGTGAAATGTGCTACAAGGCTGACATATCAAATTGAGATGACTAAAAGCCCCATTGGGCTATACTCAAAGGAGTAAATATTTGAGTTTTGTGAGGTTCATATACCATCACATCCGGGGGTTTTCCTGAGGCTCCACTCCTTAACTAATTGTCCAGTCTCCATGACTGGCTGTTCACTTTGGAGCCCACTCTCTCTGCTTACCCGCTCACTTGGCTCTGCACCATCCTTGCTTCCCTGGGTCTCCTTACCCATGTACCCCAGGTCCTTCGACCCCTCCACCATAGCCCCATCCTCATCTTGTTTAAGGACTAAGTTCCCTTTTGCTCAGTCAAGTACAGTGTCAGCAATGCCTTTACTCTTTAAAATTTACAAGTGGAAAGATGTACAGACTCTAGTAAAGGCTCTTTACTTGGAGTCAGGGGTATGTAGGGACTTTGAGAAGTCCCCAGGTACTGTGAAATAATATCCAAGAATTATGTATGTATGCATATTACTGGGGGCATACCTTTAATTTTATAATTCAACAAGGAATCTGTGTCTTCTGAAAATTCAAGAATCACCACTTTACTATATGTAATAAATGCCTAAAGGACTATTAGAGCAGGATGGAACTTTAAAGATTATCTAGTTTGAAATAACAGAAACATGAATCATTGTACTTGTAGATTAGGAAACAGGTACAATTAGTGGTAATTCCAACTGAATATATTGCAAGAATATCAAAGTGTGGCAGTAAAGACTTGGATTAACATAAAGTTGATTTAAGGAAGAAATTTAAAACAGTAAAGAATAAGTACCAGGAGAACGATGGTTCTCAGGAGCTGTTAGAGTTTTCCTCTTTGAAAACTGCTTCAGAAAAATATGAAGTGTTAGCTAGTGTATGTGGTGTCCTGGTTGAAGAAAAAAGACTGTAACCCTGCAGTCCCAAATGCGTTTCTTTTTTCCCTTTCCTCATCTATTCTAATACTCTGGCAAATAAAATCACAAGCCCACCCATAGACAGATGCAACATATGGTTTTGTATATAAAACCCACAGTTGGAAAAACAGTGTATTTATTGTTCTAGCATTGCCAAATACAAGTAGTGAAAGACTTCAGGCCCTGTAACTTGTTTTAGGATGGGCATAAAACCCTATGGTTTGGAATGCAAATATTTCACATTTTGTGAGCATTTGGACATCTAGGCTGGAGTTTAGCTTCATATATCAAAAGTGAATCAAACGTTTAGAGTTGGGAAACACAATTTGGGAAGAGTGCTTAACCTACCAGACCCCTTTGCAAACACTCATCTGTATATCAAATATTAGCAGCTAATATGCTACCTAGCAATAACATTGAATCCTTAGAAATGATCTAATCAAAACTTTGTTAACTAATTGTTTGGAGGATTGTATCTACTTTAAGCAATTCAACTGTTTTTTTTTTTTTAAAAAGGAGCATTACTTAATTAAAACTTTACATAGCTTCACTTTTGCCAGATTGATTATTATTATTCATCACAGAAATATAAATGAAACCTTTAGTCTCTCAGATGAATCCAAAGAGAAGAAACTACCTTGCTACATATTTTTAACTACATGATTTATAAAGCTGATCTCAGTAAAAGTAATTCTAAAATATTCTCTCATTAGATAAAGACATTCTCAAGTCACAAAACCTGTGTTTACACTAATAAAAGATAGTGTTATCAAAGAGGAAAAATTTTAATTCCTTTCCTTTTTTTTTTTTTAATTTAGGCTTACATGTTAACAGTGTAAATGATTCATTGTACATAGATAGAGGATAACATATCAATTCTCTAGTTGTAAGTTGTATAGAATCACAACATATATGCAGTCATACATAAAGTTAGGGCTATGATGTCCATCATATTCCACCACCCTTGCTGTCCCCATGCCCCCTCCTCCCTTACACCCCTGTGAACAGAG
>PVHX01006813.1:0-96978 GCA_004024805.1 Geosciurus inauris
CAGATAGAAGACTATTATTCAAAATATGCAGAGAGCTCTTAAAACTCAACAATAAGAAACACAAATAACCAAATGAATAATGAACCAAAGTCCTTATGAGACACCCCACCAAAGATTTACAGTTGCCAAGTAAGCATCTGAAAATATGTTCCACATCATATGCTATCCAAGAAATGTAAGTTAAAACAAAAATGAGAGGCTAAGACAGGAGAATCGCAAGTTCGAAGCCAGCCTCAGCAACGGCGAGGCGCTAAGCAACTCAGTGAGACCCTGTCTCTAAGTAAAAGATACAAAATAGGGCTGGGGATGTGGCTCAGTGGTTGAGTGCCCCTGAGTTCAATCCCTGGTACCAAAAAAAAAAAAAAAAAACCCCAAAATGAGATACCCCTCCTCCACATCTATCAGAATGGCTGAAATTCAGACTACACTAAATGCTGGTGAGGGTGTGGAGCAACAGAAACTCTTTAACACTGATGGTAGGAAAGAAAATTTTACAGCCACTTTTGAAGACAGTTTCTTATAAAATGACATATACTTTCCCCACATGATCCAGAAATTGCACTCCTTGGTATTTTCCCAAAGGAGTTAAAAACTTATGTTCACACAAAATCTTGCACACAGATGTTTACAACAGCTTTATTCATAGTTGCCCGAACTGAGAAGCAATGAAGATGTCCTGCATGGTAAATGGATTAGCTGTAGTACACACAGACAGTGGAATGTTATCCAGTGCTAAAAAAAATTAGCTAGCAAAGCATGAAACAATGTAGAGGAAACAAATATTACTGAGTAAAAGGCGTCAATCTGAAAGGGCATTATTGTATGCTTCCAACTTTGTAACATTCTGGAAAAGGCAAAATGGTGGGGGACGATCGTTGCCCGGGTTCAGGTGAGAGAGAGAACAGAGGATTTTTAGGGCATTGACAATACTTTGTATGATAGCACAGTGGTGGATACACATCCTTCTACAGTTTTTCAAACCCACAGAATGTGCACTACCAAGAGCGAACCCTAACGTAAGCTGTGGATTCTGGGAGATAATGATGTGTCCATAGAGGTTCATCAAGTGCAATGTGCTGTGTGTGTGGAGGCAGGGGCTACATGAGAAATATTTGTAACTTTTTCTGAACTACATTGTGAAACTGAAACTGCTCTGAAAAATTGTCTGTTTGAAGAAAAAAAAGTGTTCACTAAGGACCTAGCGCCATGAAAGAAAATGTATCCACACTAAAATACATCATTGTTAAACTTCAAAACATTGGGACAGAGAAAAACAGAGGAGGTCAGGTAGTGGTAGGAAGGAGAAGGAAAGAGAGAGAGAGAGAGCAAAGAAGAGAGAGGAGGGAGAGGCAGAACACCAAGAATCAAGAATTTAAGGGTTGAGGATGTAGCTCAGTGGTAGAATGCTTGTCCAGCATATATGAGGCTCTGGGTTCAACTCCCAGCATCATAAATAAATAAATAGGAATGGCACTGAACTTCTCAACAGCCATACCTTAGCTAAAAAGACAACAGTGGTGCCTTCAACTTCAAGGAATTTCCAGCCTCATATTCTAGACACATTGTCAAATAGGGGTGAGGGGAGAATGAGGTGTTTTCAAACCTGTGTACAGTTCTAAAAAAATTTACCTCTAATGCACTCCCTTTATGAGGAAGCCACCAGGGAAATGTGCTCTGCCAAAATGAGGTCATAAAGCAAAAGAGGCCACTCAGTCCTGACTGCAACAGGGGGGGGGCACCAGAAGAGAGTTACTGGAGAAGAGAAAATGGATAGAACAGCTAATGTGTTAAGCATATTGAGAAAAGATTTACACATCTGAGAGAGAGTTGGGAATAGGTTAGTGATAAGTATAGGGGATGTTATTCAACAAACAAACAAAAGACAATAATTAACTGTAGGAAAAATAATAAACTTGTTCAGGGCAGTGAATCTCTGCATACCATATCACTTAACAGTACATATCAATTACATGATTGGCAATAATATAAACACTGAATATTAATATAGCCAAAATTATAAGATTGCTTTATTGGGACGATTAGGGATTAAAAGGCTATACATAATGTGTAATAGAAAAACACAAGAAGCAACCACATAATCATGTTATTTGGAGAAAGCATGTAAATACCAAAAGAATCAGTTTAAAAATTTGAAAGTGGTCTCTCTGAAGCATGTGGAATGGGGGCAGCAGGAGGCTACTATCAGTATAGGATTCTATTTGATAGCAAGCTGCTATGGTTCAAATGAGTCCCCTAAAGTTCACGTTGGAAATAAATCTGAACGTGACAATGTTCAGAGGTGGGACTGTACTCGTGAATGCTCCTGTGGTGCCTGTACTCGTGAATGTATTGATGTTGCTATCATGGGTTTGGTATCTTAAGAATGGGTTTGTTATAAATGTGAGTTTGACCTTCTCCAGTATGTGTTCTCTCTTTTCCTTTTGCCAAGGGATAACACAGTAAGAAAGCCATTGCCAGATGCCAACTCCTTGATCTTGGATTTCCAATTCTCTAGAACTGGAAGAAATTAATCTGTGTTCTTTACAAATCACCCACTCAGTATTTGCTATAACAGCACAAAATGGACTAAGATGCACACTTTGTGGAACTACTCTTGATTCTTTAAAGTATATACCTGGTAAGACTTTTTTTTTTGGTGGTGCTGAGGATTGAACCCGGGGCCTTGTACATGTGAGGCAAGTGCTCTAAAGCACTCTACCAACTGAGCTATATCCCCAGCCCACCTCTTAAACTTTGACAAAAACAAAACTTCAATCTACCAAAGATGAAACAAAATCAAGGCAGTTTTTTTTTAAGTGCAGAAAAATAATAGACTATACACACCAGACCTCAAGGGAACCTCAGGCTGGAGAAGTCCGACTCTATAGAAAAACCTAACATGACTGAGTGGGGTTTTTAGCAATGACTCAAAAAATGAGATAGAGTCCCAGGAGTCAAGCCCAGAATACCACATCCTGAATCAGAGGATTGTCAAGAGCAGACGTCACAAAAGCATAAAGTGAGAGTCCTCCAGTTGGCACAGGGGTGTGATTTTCCAGATAAGATAAAAAAGGGTGGGTAAACTTGTTTCCATTTCCTCTTTTGTTCTTTTTGATGGTGAAGTGATTATGTACTTAAAAATGGCCCCAAGCATAGAGTTTACATTAGTCTGCCATAGCAAGCCTGGGAGGCTTAGAGGGCAGAAATGTATTGTCTCACATTTCTGGAGGCTGCAAGTCCAAGGTGAAGGCGCTAGCAGGGTAGATTTCCCATCAGGCCTCTCTTCCTGTGTTGTGGATGACCCCCTTCTTGCTGTGTCCTCTGCGTACCTCTTCAGGTGCCCCTTTCTCTTCCCACAAGGAAGTACTATGGGGTTAGGGCTGCATTTGACCTTAACTATCTCCTTAGGTACCCTATCTCCAAATATGATCACACTGGAGATTAGGACTTCAACATGATTTTAGGGGGACAGAATCCAGTCCATAACAGTGCTCAAGTGCTGCCCAGTGTCTTAGGGGCAAGAAGACTGTGCTATGCCTTATGGAGAAAATACATGTTCTACAAGCTTTGTGGAAGCATGAGGTATAGTTTACAGTGCTGTTGGCCATGAGTTGAATGTTAATGTATCAACAATGTATCTCAAATATGTCTTCAAATAGAAACACATGTAAAACAAAGTTATGTATTGATCGGTTGATGAAAATGTTATGATCAGAGGCTCACAGGAACCTAACGCCATGTTTCCGGTGGGAACAAGGTTTCAGTATTTTGCAACGTCTGCAGTGAGTTTATAGTAACTAACAACTGTAAATAATGAGAATTGGCTATGCATATATTTCTTTCATTTCGCACTGTTTTCAGGTCACCTTTTCTCACACCACCTCTGCCACCACCAGGCTGTCATACTGTGGCAGAAGACCACTGTTGATGGGGCCGATGAGGATAGTTTAGGCAGAGAGGAGGAAACAATTGAATTTACAAGCTCTTCCTCCACCTACCTTTCTCTGCTGCAATTGCCAGACACCAGCCCTTCAGGGGAATTCCTCCCCTTCTGGCTTGGAGGAGACTTTATAGTGTTCTCAGAGGCTCTCAGTTTTATATTAGTTTATCACGTCCATGCTCTTTTCTCTTCAGTAGTTCTATAATTTGCCACTTTTGGAGGAAGAAGCCAGCAGCATGAGTTGGTTCATTCCTTGCCAAAATAATCAGGAAGGATATAAGTAAGATGATGCAAGAAAGACCAAGTGTAAATATCAGGAATGAAAAATATAATAGTTGAAACAAGAGGCATAATATGCTGGGAAAAGCAGCAGGATAGATAGAGCTTAAAAATAAAGCAAGAAGCTGCAAGATCATTGTGAAAACTTATGTAAAAAGGCAGAGGAAAGTAGAAAGATATTTTTTTAAAAAGACATGATAGAGATATGAAGGATAAAAATATCAGTATTCTGAGGCAGGCATGGTAGTACATATCTGTAATCCCAGCTACTTGGGAGGCTGAGGCAGGAGGATCACAAACTTGAGGCCAAATTGGGCAGTTTAGTAAGACCCTGTCTCAAAATAAAATAAGAAAAAAGGATGGGGATATAGCTCAGTGGTAGAGCACCTGTTTAGCATGCACAAGCTCCTGGGTTCAATTCTTAGCACTATAATATATAAATAAACAAACAAACAAAAAAAAACCCAGAGCTGAAATTCTATCTAGACTATATCAGTAGCATGTGTTGTTGTTATGTATATTGGGGGTGGGAGAGAGGAAGGATATATATGTGTGTGTGTGTGTGTGAATATATCCACACACACACACACTTTAGATATATACTAAACAATTTGAATTGTTGAGGGGAAGAAATAGATGTTGATAAATTTAATAGAGTAGGATGAATAAATAAGCAAATATATCTCAAGAGCAACCACCAAAGAACAAAAATATCTTCTTTTAAGTTAGTCAAAGAAAATCATATCTAGTCAGTGAAGAATAATAAGGTTAAAAAGGAAAAAAGATATCAGCAATGAAATATGAAATAGGATGGAATTGTCCTAATACAAAGTGATTATAATAAATGTAAATGGGCTAAACAACCAATAAAAGTACAGAGCATCCCAAACATTTTAAAGGACTCAACAATGTCTTTATAGAGATGCCTTTACCACAAAAGAATACAGAAATATTTAAAATAAAAGGATATTAAGCAAATATAATCCAGAAGAAAACTGAAGTAACAATCTTACAATCTGACAGTAGAAAATTTAAGGATCCCATGGCACCGGATGATAACTGAAATTCCATTATTAAACCTTCGTGTTTTTCAGTGTGAATGGGTGATGAGCCACCTGAGAACTGAGAACTCCATACAAGAAACACCAGATGGGTGATGAATTTCACGATGAACGTCCAGATGCTAACTCTTTAGTGACTACAAATCCAGGCCTGTTTGCTCACTGACATTCTTTTTCTCCGCAAGGCAGGCATTCTAAGCCTTGGGAATACATTGCATATTGTTTTTCTTGCATTTTCTCATCAGTGGAAAGTAAATGGCACATAAGGCTGCTCATCATTGTTTTAACAGTACTGGTGCTGCTATGAAACAAACCTTCCAGAAGAGTGAAGGATGTATTTTTTTTTTAAGTCATTTTTTTTAGGGCCATTTTGGGTTCCTAGCAAAATTGAGAGGAGAGTACAAAGATTTCCCATATTGCCTTTCCCTTGCTTCCTCTATTATCAACATCTCTCACCACAGTGGCATATTTGTTGCTGAGATGAACCTACACTGACACAGCACTATCACCCAGAGTTTACAGTAGGGTTCACTCTTGGTCTTGAGCATCCTGTGGGTTTAGACAAATGCGTGATGAGAGGTATCTGCCACTATAGTATCATACAGAATATTTTTCAGTGCTCTAAAGACTCCCTGTACTCTGTCTATTCATCCCTCTTTCTCGCCTCATCTCTGGCAACCATTGATCTTTCTACTATCTTTCTACTATTTTGCCTTTTCTAGAAGGTCATAAATTATGTAGCCTTTTCAGATTGGCTTCTTTTGCTTAATAATGTCCATTTAACATTCTTCCATGTCTTTTTGTGGCTTGGGAGTTCATTTCTTTCTATAACTGAGTACTATTCCATTGTATGAATGCATCAGGACTTATTTATCCATTCACCTACTGAAAGAAATTGTCATTACTTCTAAGTTTGGGCAATTATAAATCAAGCCAAGGACAGCTTTTCTTGGAGAGAAAGAATCTTATGGTAGGGGTGCTAAAGGCCTGCTAGTGGTAATATGGGACTGAGGGGTGGGTGCAGCTTTGGGGCAGGAGACTAATGTGGGGAGGGGGTTGGGGAACTCCCCTTCACAGCTCTGAGGCTGGCCCTATTCAGAACAGAGGGACAGAGACTGGGGCTAGTAGAGCAGGTGACCCAGTGCCTTTCTGAAAACCTAGAGGCTGATAAAACCCTCTACTGGCAGCCTCCAAGAGCTGCCTGATAGTTGAAAGGGAATTCTGTCCTCTTCTAAGCTGAGAAGTCCTTTCTTCAAGGGGAAGGACTCTTTCCTCAACCCAGAGCTCCAGGGAATGTCTGTGGAGATGAGTTCAAGGGAGACTTGCTCAGTGGGAGCAAGCCTTGGGGTGAGCTTTCCTCAGGGGATCCACCCTCAGGGGAGCCCTCCTGGGGCGGAAGAATACTCCTCAGGAGGACACCTCCTCAGAGGGAGTCCTCTTCAGGGGTGAATTCTCCTCAGGGGAAGCACTCAGAGTGAGGTCTGAGGGGGAGCTTTTTTGGCTGGGATGGGGGGAGTTCTTCTCAGGGAGAGCCTTCCTCAGGGGGAGCTTTCTTTCCCCTGTCCCTTTTTCCCCTCAGTGTGGCTCCTGGCAGGCGCTCAGAGCAGGACGCTCTCCTGCTTCCTAACAGGACAAGATCAGGTATTCTCATTCACATCCCAGCAGAAGATGTAGTCATACACATCTCACCACAGAGGAGGGAAAAAAACGTTTAGTTCTCTGCTTATCTCAGGTTCATGATTGAAACTCCTGTAACAACAACAAAGATTAATAAGAGAAGAGAAAAGCATATGAATGTATTTAAGTTTTAAGGAACATGGAACATGGAATGTTCATCAGGAAATGAAGCCCTTACTAGAAATTTGATGGGGAATGCACAGTCATAGAAGAATAGAGTGGACCAGAGGGTCTGATATAATAAACCGAGAGAAATTTAGCAAGGCCTGTTTGTTCGAATTCCTTCCTATATCCCCTCTTTATCAGGGATAAGGACATTCCTTTCCTCTTTGTATAAGACACCTCTCACACGAAGCTCTTGTGAGCTGCTTCCAGGGAAAAGGGTAGGGGAAGATCAGAATCATCTTCTTGCACGAGTTGTTTTCTCAAAAAAATAGTTTAGTCCTGAACCCCATCGATACCGGTGCTTTCTTTTCCTTTCTAGGTCATGTGTAATTTGTGGGAAAGCCTTAGGTTCTCTAGGAATTTCAGCAAGTATGTAAGGAACGTGGCAAAGGCTATCTGAGAACCTTCTTCCTTGCACTCCAAACCTTGATGGTCCCAGAGTGTTACCTCTTCAGAGCTCAGAGAGGCTGAAGACAGATAATTAACCCTCTCTACTGTGTGTTGCCTAGGATGTGGGGGAGCCTGGCTTGCAAGATTGTACTAGGAAATTGTTATGATGCCAGCCCAGGGACCTGGTCCCCTTGAGTGGCAGGAGCTCTCAAGGACATCCACCGCAAGTCAGGAAGGTGTTATGCTCCCTTAGTGCTGGTGCTGCTCAGAAACTAGCTGGTGGAAACAAGTGGGGCAGGAAGGTGTTGAAAAGTCAGAACTTTCTTATTGAATATAAGAACTTATTTTAAGTGGAAAATGACTCTTCATGTGACTTTTATGTGTTTTCCTTTTTACCAGCTAGGGTGCTGGCAGGAAGCAGAATTCTGCTCAAATGAGCTAAGAGACATCATTGAAGGGAGCACTTAAGACGTGTACACAGAGCTGGGCGCAGTGGCACATGCCTGTAATCCCAGCACTTTGGGAGGCCGAGACAGGAGAATCGCGAGTTCAAAGCCAGCCTCAGCAACAGCGAGGTGCTAAGCAACTCAGTGAGACCCTGTCTCTACATAAAACACAAAATAGGGCTGGGGATGTGGCTCAGTGGTCAAATACCCTGAGTTCAACGCCCAGTACAAAAATAAAAGAAAAAAAAAGATGTGTACACAAGTCAAGGGAGCTGATATGGTGCTGGCATATCCAGAGGCCAGGAACCACAGGAAGCTGTTATTGCCCTTGACCAGATGGACAAGAGATCCAGTGGGACATGGAGCTAGAAAGGGGTACCTGGAGGGTAGTAGCCATGGAAAGGCACAGATACAGGCAGAGATAGAGCACCAAAGTGGGGGATCATTGGGGGCAAATCTTCATCTTCTATCCCCTCCTTGTCAACCCCACCAGAAGCCAGGTGGTAAGGAAGTTGTTGTGATGTGGCCCATACAGGTCAACTTCCTGATACACAGAGAGGAACAGAAGAATGGAGAAGGGACTCCAGAGAAGGGTTCCAGGTGGAGGGGAACGAGTGCATGCACTGGTGTGTTGGGTGTGTGTATTCTTTAGATATAGGGTTATTATAAAACATATTACAGGGGCTGGGATGGCGGCTCAGTGGCAAAGCACTTGCCTGGCATGTGTGAGGCACTGGGTTCGATTCTCAGCACCACATAAAATAAATAAAAAAATAAAATAAAGGTATTGTGTCCATCTTCAGCTAAAAAAAATAAAATAAAATATATTCCAGAGGAGGGCCCTGCATTTTTACTCCTTGTACCCTTCACTCCCTCACTTGGCCACACTACTTAAGAACAGTTTTCATGAATCAGAAAGACTACCCTGAGCCTGCCACCTAAATATGAGACAGACTATTGGCTCTTTGAAGGCTCATTTCTTTTCTGTCCCATAGAAGTTGCTCAGTAAGTGTACAGTGAAGGAAGGACATGGAGAGCACCTCTCTTTAAGACTTGCTCCCAGCCCTCTTCCACTGCATAGAGCCCTCTTGTGGAACACACAGGGTATCGAAGAGAGAGACCTACGACCACACAAGTGCTATCAGAGCTCGAAATAGGGAGGAGACAGCTTGAGACAATTCCGATCTTTCGTTGGCATTAATGGACATATATCATTACTAAGAAAGTTCAGAAAATTGTCAGGCTCCTTTAGAAGCTAACTTACCTCTTCCATGTTCAACCAGAGGGCCAGGAAAATACAAGATATGCTATTCATTTACTCATTCATTCATGCACCCATCCATTCCTTCAGCAAATTTTTAGGGTGAACATCTATCATGCCAGGTACTCTACTGGCACTATGATCAGAAGGATGATAATATCATAGCTGGCCCAAAAAAACCTCTCCGTCTAGTTGAGGTAAACACACAACACATATTTATTGCCCAAGTCTTGTGAGCCTTGGGGATAAACAAGAGCACGGGTGACAAAGGCAATGGTATTTGACTCTGAGCACTCACAAGCAATTGCTGAAGTCTAAGTCCCACTCCTGGGGCTACAGTTGTGTGCCACCATTTCCCCTCATCCTTACAGCCATGCCCCTAACAAAGTCCTGCTGCTGTTGCCTGGGCAAGAACCAGGCATACTGCCTCTGCCTTGGGACCTGCCAGTGGACACACCAAGCAGTTTCTGGTGAATCTCTTGTATCCATTGGGATTCCCACACTCTTGGATCAAGCCCTGTTGCTCCAGAATCTCCTTTTTATCTGGATTGTCATTCACGGTATCTGGAAGAAAGCATCTATGGTTTTTTTTTTTAACCACCTAGTTATTTTACATAAAGCAATTTCAGTCAAAATAGATGTGATATCAGACCCATTCCTATTTGGGGACAGCATTAGAAGGTAGGGAAGTGCTTGCTAGGGAAGGAGGGAAGAAAGGCTCCTGGGAGTTGGAGGACCAGTAAGAGTAGCACAAGGGCCATGGCCAGACTTACTCACTTCACTCCTGACCCAGGGCAGCCCTTCTTCACAAAGAAAGGCTGTGGGCCTTCCAATAGGAGGCGCTGCAGGGGGGGCATGAGGTTCGTGACCATCTACATCATACCAGATCTTGAGTGTGCTTTAACCTGAGTGTCCCAGTCATTCTAAGACATCGATGTACCATCGAACCTCAGAACATGAATCTTCCTGCTAGACTAGCTTCATCATTCATCTACGTACTAAACAAATCTCCATTGATCTCCGCTGACATAGGACTGAGAAATGCCTACGACAAAAAACAATTTATTCCTTCAAAATGCTTAATTTCCAGTCAGATAGGTGATATATGGAAGAATGATTTTTTTTTCCTTCTTCCTCACCATCTTCCCAGAGAGTAAGCCTACTAAGCCTACAGTAATAGAAGGCTTTTTGTTGTTGTGACATGCTGGTCTTGGAAAGGGACTGTCTTCACCCATGATAAGATACAGCAGATATTTGAGTAGGAGGTTAACATTTTTCTTCCAAGAGATCTTATGTTAACTTTAGACATTCCATCTGATGGTCAGCCTCCTGTGAGATGTTTTTCTTCTTCTTCTACTTCACCTTGCAATTCCCCACTGCCACAATCCAAGAGGAGAATCAAAAGAAGCAGAAAATACTTGACAAGGTATCCGGAAGTTTAGCTACAAGGAGTCAGAACATGAGGCTGGGTGGTATGAAAGAAAAGGCTTAAAAAAGCTGCATGAGGGTGCGGTGGCACAGGCCTGTAATCCCAGTGCCTTGGGGGGCTGAGGCAGAAGGATCGTGAGTTCAAAGCCAGCCTCAGCAAAAGTGAGGTGCTAAGCAACTCGGTGAGACCATGTCTATAAATAAAATACAAAATAGAGCTGGGGATGTGGCTCAGCAGTTGAGTGCCCCTGAGTTCAATCCCGGTTACCAAATAATAACAACAACAACAACAACAACAATAACAACTGCATGGGTGGGGAAGAGAGGGAAGGATAAGGAATGGACCCTGCCACTCAAAGCTGGTGCTTTGTGGGGATGGACTCCAGGGTCTAGCAGTGAGCCCTTGCCAGGAACTGAAGTGCTAATACATTGAGAGATGAAGTACATTAGCCTTTGTGACCATGCATGTTTGGATTATAAGTCTGGATGATTGGTCAGAAGTAAAAAGCTAGTTTCACATTCTTGGTCATTCCACTTGTGTATTTGACCCAACAAGATGATGGGACATGGATCAGTTATTGTTCCTCTCCCACCCCACTTCCTGCCTCCCTTCACCAGCACCTCCTGGATGACAGAGATGGGGAAGCAAAGAGAACCAGGCCTGGAACTGACCGACTGACAACCGAAAGATCACTCTTGAGTGACTCTTTCAACTTCCTCAAGGAGAGACGGGTGCCCTGGTTACAGATACGTATAGGAATATTATAAATAAGTGCTGGTGAGCCCTGAGAAGGGACAGGTGAACTCCTTCTGCTTTGATGAAGGGAAAGTTTGATGGAGGAAATGGCATTAAAAGGGAGCTTTAAAGGACAGCTATAATCTAGGTCTTTGGAGACAGATGGGGAGAAATTCCGAGCAGAGGGAGCAGAGGTGAAATGGAATGGAAATGAGATGTGTAGTCTTTATTTATCAGTGGTGTCGTGGGATATCATGTGGAAAATCAGTGTGATTATTTATCTCCATGATGCTGACCTCTTTGTATCTTTGTAATAATAACCTTGGCAAGAACTTACATAAAATCCCAACTGGAACCAAATATTCATTTTCTTATTTTTAACTAAGCCACAGATCAAACCAAACTCAAAACAGACACACACACACACACACACGTATGCACACACACACACACCATATAAACCTCTAAGTTTGAACCAGACAATAGAACTCTGAATGTATTAAAATGCTATTGAAGTAAGATTGCTGATAAGAACAGGCTATTTTTAAATTATTAATTATTTTGCCTTTCTAACTATAATATCGAATTTATTTGGATAATCTGAGTTTGTAAATCTCTTCATTAGCTCACGGAATTCAATGAGGCAGGACTATACGTGATGATATTGATTTCTGCATGTAGCTTGTGGAATTAGTCTTCATAATTAAACCTCTGCACATTGCTATATCCACAGGGTATCAGTCAGGGTCCATAATTGAAAACACAATCACCCGCTTAGCTAGTTTAAGCAGAAAGAAAATTTATTATAGGATGTTAGGTCTCACACACCCTCTCTGGGAAGGCCAGAAGGTCAAGATCAGAAGCTACACAGTCTAGTATCACTCATCACAAGACTATATCTGCAAAGACAGCACAGGGCATCACAGCAGTGCCCACAAATGATGCTGAGCACTGCATTCCAGAATCTCTGCAACTGCTCCCCAGCAAAGCAGACAATTCAGCTGCTCTTCGTACCAAAGAATGGGCTTGTGTATTCCTGCTCTCCACATTGTTCCTTGCAAAATCTAAGCTTTACATGGAAGCATCAATGCTCAGAGTCTATGTGACATGCCTGCCCCTACATCTGTGTAGCAATCTGGAGAAATCACTTCTGGCCTCTACCTTGCAAAGTGCAAATCTGCAATGTGGAAAATTTCCCAAACATAGAAAGCCATTCCAATAATGTGGGTGTGTTAGTTTTTCATCTCTGTGACCAAAATACCTGACAACAACATCTTAAAGGAAGAAAAGTTTATCTGGGGTTCATGGTTTCAGAGGGTTAGTCCATGATCAATGGACTCTGTTGCTCTGGGCCCGGGATGAAACAAACATTATGGTGGGCATGGCAGAGAGAAGCTTCTCCACTTGTAGCAGCTGGGAAGCAGAAAATGGGAGCAAGGAGCCAAGGACAAGATATAGTTCTAAGGGGCATGCCCTCAGTGACCTTATTCCTCCTCCCATGCCCTACTCGCCTACAGTTACCCCCCAGTAGCCTATTCAAATTATGAATCAGTCAAGTGGATTAATCCACTGAGGGGGTTACAGCTCTCATAATCTTATTTCTAAACATTCCTGCATCAACACATGAGCTTTCCAGGGGACATTAATACAAACTATACAGCAGATGACTATAAGCATGACAGAAATCCACTATATATGATTTTGGGACCATGGAACATGGTACCATATCGATCAATTTTATTTTCTGTGTTCATACAGGAGATTTCTGTTTCTGGCAATATCATGAGCAAAGCAACCAGAAAAAATATTATACTACAAAACATCTAGACAAAATACACCAGATCTTCTCTGAAAGAATTGATCTTGACAAAAATAGGTAGTGAAATACCTCCCACAAAGAAACTAACACTGGAAAAATGTAGCAATGAGCTGACTCTGAAGTTGCAGTTGTTCCGCTGAGATTTGCTGGAGTCTGAACCCAGACTTGGAGGTTAATGGTGGTATAAGAGTTGTAGTTAAAGCCTTAGGTCCTTACCAAGTTGAGAGTCACAACAGAGACCCCTATGTAATGTTGACATAGCCAAAGAGTCAGTGAAAAGATTTCTACAGAAAAACTGCTCAAAGCAAAGGGAGTCATTGAGGGAATTGTTTTCAGCCTTGGCTGAAACTGACTGGGTAAAAACTTTCTTCTAAAATTTTGAGTTTGGGACTAGATTTTGAATACCTGGAGGGTCTAAGAAAGTATGACCTAAGCAATTTATTGATGTGCTTCCAGGTTTATAGTGTGAATGGTGATGGGTAGAAGCAAACACTGGTTGTACCTCCCAAGCAAATCCTCCATCCAGGTCCCTCAGGAGTCCCCCAGGAAAAACTCAGCCAAACACAAGATCACATCATGGAATTATAAAGGACATAAGGAAACAGCCACCCCAAGCAAGTATCAGTAAAAATGACTATCAAATTAAGTCATTTAGTATCTCAGATACTATAATTATGGTATAAAGTGTTAAAAGAAAAGGGAAAAGGAAATAAAGAACATGAGCAAGGAAAAGGGTATTATCAAAAAGGATAGGTTACACACAACTAGAGAGAGAATTAATGAACTGAAAGAAATTACCCAGAATGAAGAACAGAGTGAAACAGAAATATGGCAAATGCAAAATGGAAATTAAGAGACATGGGAAACAGCATGAGGTCTAATATATGACTACTTAGAATTCCAGAATAAGATAATAGAAGGACAAAGGGAAATTGGGGTCTAAGAGGAAGGCTAATAAATGACACTCCATTCTTCATCATGTTTGGAACCAACTGAAAATGTGCATTGGTTTTAGGTAGATGGCGATAAAAACTGCCCTGATTTGTTACTGATAGAACTGTTGGATAAACACGCCTTTTTAATACTGCAAATTAAGCAAATTCACCTTTCATCATAGAGCGTGCTGGACAATTGAAGCCCCTGCCTTTCTCTCCCATCCACCATAGCATCTGCCTGAAAAAATTAAACACAGAAAGAGGCATGCACTCTCCCTGTAACTCCTTCCCAAAGAGAAAGAGAACAGGTCCATCTGAGCATGCTCAGAGACTTACCCAACCTCAGCTGTCAGACAAGTCATCTTCTCCCCTGAGAAAGGAGAGAGTGAGTAGATGGACAGAGGCCAGGAGTGCTCCATTTATCAGAGGAGGGACATTATTTGAAGAGACAGCACATGAGAACTTTTCAGAATCCTTGGATCAAGGAAACATAATAAATGCTGAGCAAGATAAATAAAAATTAATCTAATCCTAACAAACAGTGAAACTGAAGAACGCCAAAGACAAAGGGAACTTAAAAGCAGTTAGACAGTAAAGACAGATTATCTGCTAAAGACCATCAGAGAACTTATGGACAGCAAGAATGTGAACCAGAAAACTGTAAAATAAGATCTTCATATTGCTCACAGGAAGTACCTGTCAACTTATAACTAAACCCAGCAAAATCATCTAATTAAAGGTAAAATAAAGATATTTGCAGACCAAAATAAACAACATAATTAAGTTTCTTATTACAGAAACTGCTGAAATGCATTCATTTCAGGAAGAAATAAAAAATGTACCCACAGGGAAGTCAAAGATACAAGAGAACTGAGTATAAGGAACCTCTTCAACTTTCTAACGTTTCTAATTCATGCCCCTTGTAGGCTCCTTGGCTTATTTTTGTGACTTTGTCATTAAGAGTTTGGGATGATGCAGCTCATCATTTAGCCTGGGTTCTATAGAGCCTGAACAAGGATTAAAGTGTGCCACCTTCTCAGAAGGTGCAAGTCCAGGGTGTTATGAAGAAAAAGAGGTAAGACAAGGAAAAAGGCAAGGGGGAGCAGTCACAGGATATGATGCATTAACATTCCATGAGGAAAACTGTAGATCACTCAGGTAGAACTTCCTCTGAAAATGTTACAGGAAGAATCCATGCTTCATCTATGTATTGTATGGAAGAGAGAGAGGATGCTTGGGTCTTGCCATCCCCCATAGGTCAAGGTTGGGCTTGTGTAGAACTCAATCCCTTGCACTTTAGGTAGCATCACTGGGTGCTCTGTGGCTGCTCATAAAGCCAAGTTCTATTCTTTGTGGTGTATCATTCATTTCATTCAAGTTCCAGAAGAGTTAGTGGGATTTGATGCAGATAAGGTTTGGTGTGTGACACGTGAGCACCAAGCTGGCCAGCAGCCTTCATCTGTCTTCAGACAGCTCAGAAATCTTGGCAGGTAGCTAGGTACTGTGATGCTAGCCTACAATCCCAGAGAATTGGGAGGCTGAGGAGGAGGATTACAAATTCAAAGCCAGTCTCAACTTAGTAAGGCCCTGAGCAACTTAGCAAGACATTGTCTCCAAATAAAAAATAAAAAGGGCTAAGGACATGGCTCAGTGGTTAAGAACCCCTGGGTTCAACCACTGATAAAAAAAAAAAAAACCTTGGCATGATGGGAGATTGAGATGGTTGGGATGGTACAGTGAGAGAAGCACTCACTAGAAATAAGACAATCAAGGAACTCTAAGAAGGCATGAAAGGAGTAAGACTCTGAATTTTAAAAGTGTTTCTTTCCATGAAGTTAACTGATCTGCCTTGACCTATGAGCTAACTAAGCCCAGTACAATTTTTTGAATTGTAAGTTAAAGAAAAAAAAAAATCCACGACTATACAAATCAGGATAGGACAGGTTATGCTGCAGCACCAAACAGCCCCCCAAATCTCATGGCTTCACACAGCAGAGGTTTATTTCTCACTCATGCAACATCCCCTGAGGTCCCAAGTGACTCTCCAGGGCAACTATCCTCTGTGACCGGCCTCCAGAATCCCGCATGGTATACTTGACCTGAGTGTGTGACCTCCTTAGTGAGTGAGGCAGGAGAAGAGCCTGAAAAATTCTGCACCTGCTCCTGGAAACTTCCTCCCAGAAGTGCGCAGCACTTTTGCTCATAGCATTGATAGTCACACAGCTCTGCCTAACTTCAAAGGAGGCAGAAGTATAATCTTCCATGTGTCTAAAAGGCAGGAGACCCCCTGGTGAAACAAGTAATGGTTTCCACAAACTTTTCTTTAAAAAGAAAGATTTATGTGAGAAGATAAATTTAATTACTGAAATAGTATCTCCCTCATTCTTCTCGTTGTCCTTCATATTCCTATTCTGTACACGGATCTGTATTCAGCTTAAGTATCCATTTCAGACTTAAATTCATTCCCCATGATAATCCCATCATTTCTGCAAATATCCTAATGAAAAGTCCTAGGTCTGATCTTCCTTTAGAGAAAGTGTTGGTGCAGTCAGTGAAACTGAAATTGGCTTAGAAAAAACAGATTATTTTAGAACTAAAGAGGACCTTTAAATTACACACACACACACACACACACACACACACACACACACACAGATGCTCTTATGGTGACCTGCAGAAATCTTCACTGTCAAAGTAAGAGTTTTATTTGAATGTGTGTGGCACTCCCCCCTTGGCACTGACATCAGGATGATCATCCTGTCCTCTTCCCACCCCCTGGCTTGTTCTTAATGCGGACCCTCACCAGCTCTCCCTGGACCAGTCTCTTGCCTCTTGACAGTCTCTTTGCCTCCCCAGTCCCTACCCTATTCGTCTTCCATGCTAAAACCACTGATTCATATTCAGTCGATGCTTTTAAATATCAGACACTGTCTCTAGTATTTTCCCATGACTTGCTAAGCGTGTTTTGTCTCTCTCGAGCCTGAAAGCGTGCGGGGATGAGAGCCGTTTCATAGATGTGGCATATTTTCTTCCACAGTAATTTCCTCCCTCCTCCAGCACCTGGTCCTAAACACTGTGTGTTCACAGAGCACTCAATAAATACTTGTTGAATTGAATTCTCTAAACCATACTAATTATTCATTCCGCTCAAGTCACTGAGTCTATGTAGAATGATGGATTTCCAGACACCAGGACTGAGGGTCAATTCAAATCTCTTGAGGGCCTGCTGGATTTACAGTTGCATACCACCTTCCCCTTTCCACACTGGTAAATAGAGGGCACAGGATTAGGCAGCCCAGGATTTCCAAGCAGCTGCCCTGCATTTATACCCTACCCCCCAGAATTAGTCCTAGTGGCAGCCATGAAGCTAAACCCACTTTTTTTTTTTCTAAATTCTGTCAACAAAAGGGCCAATGAAAATTAATGACTCATTGAAAGTCCACTGCATCCTGTGTCTGACCTCTTGGAGGAAGTAGACCCCAAGATTTCTGAGAATACTCTAAGCAATTCCTCCACTCAGCACTTTCCTTTTAGATGTTTGCAAGAGTGTCAATGTCTCCATTCTTATAAGCCTGAAACACTCGAAGACATTTGGGGGTGTGCTATTTAAATATCGTCATAGTTTCTTTCTGGTTCTAAGTATGGAGGGTGACAAGATGGAGTAATGTCATGGGCCTTACCTTTTTGCCTGTCCCGATGTGAGGTGTTCATGCAGGTACGAACAAGAAAGATTTATTACATAACAGAAGTCACTTCTAAAGGATGAGACCAATTTTAATACCCCATCACATTAGCTGGCGAAACAGCAGCGCCATCTGCACTGAGCACAAAGGTAACAGGATAGACAGCACAAGTCTCAGCACAGGCAAACGCTGCCGCTGAAACATGCTCAGTGAGTCACCATGTGCCGCAGGGACAGGCAGGAGCTCCTAAGAAGAGGCCAGAATCTCCCCAAGCAGTGTTGGGCAATCTCACCCAAATGGCTTGACCTGATTAAGATACATTCTTTCAAAGGAGCACTTTCCAGAGCTCTTTGTAATGCTGCTGACTGACTATAAGTTCCAAACTTTGGTTTTTCAATAGTGGAGTTTGAGAATGGGTGTTTGCACAAATGAGGCAAGAATTCACTTGGAGGAAAGCTGGTGAAAGGATTCCATTAGCTAAACATCTCTACTATTCTGTGGTTGTGCCATTCTGCATAGCTTATTGATATTTTTAAAAACTGAAAAATAATTGTGGCAATGTACTGGACTAACAACTTTTCAGATAGCGTGAGAGATGAAATTGAAACAAGCATGGAATCAACATGAAAAAAAAATTAAATTTACTGTTTTGAAACTGCACCTCTGGCAGTGACCAGAACAAAGTTATTAGAAACTGTGTAAAAGGTTATGGATTAACCTCTGATGGGGAGAATCACATTCTCCGGGACAGGAGTCCTCTGTGTTAATCCTTTGCTAGCAAAGCAGTAAAAGTTCTTCTTCCTTTTTCTCAAAAAAAAAAAAAAAAAAAAGTTGTGGATTAAAATATCCTACTGTCAAAAGTTACCATACAAGCCGGGCTCGGTGGCGCAAGCCTGTAGTCCCAGCACTTAGGGAGGCTGAGACAAGAGAATCACAAGTTCAAAGCCAGCCTCAGCAACGGCGAGGCGCTAAGCAACTCAGTGAGACCCTGTCTCTACATAAAACACAAAATAGGGCTGGGGGTGTGGCTCAGTGGTCGAGTGCACCTGAGTTCAATCCCCAGTACCAAAAAAAAAAAATTACCATACAATTGAAATATATTGTCTTCCAAATAGCAAAAGCATATTATCTAAGAAATTACTTATTCTTGCTCTTTACATAAAATATTAACCAATGAAGGAATGACAGCAATTATTAAGTTTTGTTAATGATTCACCTTTGAAGCAGCCAGAAGATACTATTCCCTTTTTAAACTTATAAAGCAATTAATGAAAGAGAATTGTTAGATCAAGGTTAGGCTATTTTTTAAACATGTGTTTTGAAAGGTCTATTCCTTGTAATTAGTATTTTATCAATGTTATACCTTCAAAATCAAACACAAAAATCAACTGGCTAGTAAGAAATTCAAACCGCTATCCATAACCTCTGACTGAAAGTTATTGTGCTCATCTCAACAGACTCCTTTTTGACTGATAAATTTCAAAATTTACAAATGGCATACATTTGAAATAAAAAATATAAGCCAGTAACATCAAGAATCTGATTGAGATTTTAAATTTGATAAAAAGTTGTTTATTGCTAATAAAAATATTTTAAAACCCATGGAATAAATGTTAATATGAAGTCTGGGGTTCCACCACCATTACTATACCGTCATCAGGGACTCACTTTCTCTGTGTATAAATAGTTGTCACTAAATAGAGCTGCAGAGTTATAAAACTACATGGTAAAATAACATCTACATTTTTCTTTTTTCTTTTTCTTTTTGTGGTGCTGGGGATCAAACCCAGGGCCTAGTGGATACTAAGCAACTGCCCTGCCACTGAGCTACATCCCCCACCTGACATTTACATTTTCTAGGATACTTTTATATTTGTTATCTCATGTTATCTGCAGAATAGTCTTATTATGTAGAAAATAGCCTTCTAAAGCTAGCTGGACAGACAGCTGTATGCCATAGGGCCAAGGATTTGTGTTACTTCAGAGCAGATGGTCAGAGCCAGGGTATCTTGGGAGTCAGGACAAATATCCCCTCTTGGGGCACGAAGCTAACAGATTTTTGTCTAGAATTATTCTCTGAGGACTGCCACAGAGTTATAGTGAGGACAGGTGACCCTGCGGGAATCATTCTTCATCCTTCAGCCCTGGAGGGAGTCAACCAAAGGAATGCAAACCAGAGACTCTGCAAGCAAGCTGCTGGGCGCCACACACAGGGAAACCCACCCACACAGCTGGTTACACTGATGAGGTTCCTTTTGGAGAGGGACGCATCAGAGAGCTTACCCAGAGCCAGGAAGCTGCATAACCTCCTGCCAATAAGCACACAAGAAGACCAGCAGGAATTTCTATGTAGCTAAGACGAAGCATATGAAGGAAGTGTTGAAAACTGCTTGGAATAGGACAGTTTATATTATTGCACAAATAATACAGGAGAAATGGAGTGGGAAGTAAAGACTGAAGTCTGAAAGGAAGAACACTTAGCAGGCAAAAATCACAAAAATATGAAAGTAACATTTCCTGAGCACCTATGTCTGTGTACCATATTCAATAGATTTTTAATTTTTATCTATTTATTTTGGTACTGGGGATGGAACCCAAGGGTGCTCTATCATTGAGTTATGTCCCCAGCCCTTTTTAATTTGTATGTCGAGACAGGATCTCACTAAACTGCTGAGGCTGGCCTCAAACTTGCAATCCTCCCACCTCAGCCTCCTGAGTCACTGAGATTACTGACATGTGCCACTCGCTTGGCTTCCATCAGACCTTTTAGTAGCTCAGTTATTTCTTGCCCCAAATCACACGACCATTTTTGGAACCCCTGTGAAATTGGAACTTTGATCTTATGATTGACTGAGAATCCACGCAGGTGTCTTTCCAGCTCACTGTCCGTTTATGATATTTTTTAAGACTATCTGTAAAGACTTTCAATACCTTCACACAAAAGAGTTAACTTAGCAGAATGGAGACTTATTTTAGGAATATCTTGCTTTGTAAGATTTGCTGTTGGCTGGTATCTGGGAACTCGAATAATAAATAGCTCCTAAACTGCTATAAAATCTTCCCTGAATGATAAGAGGGGCTCCTAGTGCCTAATCTGCTGTGGAAACAAAATTGATCTATGCTGAGCACCTGCTTCCTTCTGGTAATCTGGAATTTGGCTATGTGTTAAGCACAGAGTGTCTACGTGACCAACCCCCAATCAAAACCTTGAACACTGAGTCTCTAATGAACTTCCCTGGCAGACAACATTTTACACGTGTCATTAAGAGTCCTTGCTAGAGGAATAGTCGCATCTGCTGTGACTCTTAGAAAGTTGATTTCCTCTGGCCTTTGCTCCATATTCCTTTTTCTTTTCATCCTTTTGCTGTATAAACCATAGCCCTGAATATATGTAGATGCTGAGTTCTGTGAATCTTCCCAGGGTATCACTAAACCTGGGCATGGTCTTGGGGTCCCTGTAACACCAGGCCTCAAGAATAGCAAATGTAGCCAGGTACAAAGGTACACACCTATAATCTCAGTGGGCTCTGGAGGCTGAGGCATGAGGATAACAAGTCAGGGCCAGCCTGAGCGATGCAGTGAGATCCTGTCTCAAAGTCAAAAGGGCTAGGGATGCTGCTCAGAGGTAAAGCAAACAAACGAAAAATGCAAATGTAATGGTGATGAATATCAAGTCATTGACATTTCATTTTTTACATATTTAATTACTGATTCACATAATACTTGCACAGCGTATTAAAATTCAAGTATTCAAAGTACTCAAAAGCTTATGCTAAAAAAGGATAGTCTCTCACCTCTTCCCAGAACCTTTAGTCTTACTCTCTAGAAGGATTCATTTTCAACTTTGTTCTGGGGCGGGGAGGGTTACTGGAGATTGAACTCAGGGGCACTCAGCCACTGAGCCACATCCTCAGCCCTATTTTGTATTTTTTTTTTTTTTTTTTTTTTTTTGGAGACAAGGTCTCACTGAGTTGCTTAGTGCCTAGTTTTTGTTGGGGCTGGCTTTGAACTCGCGATCCTTCTGCTTCAGCCTCCTGAGCCACTGGGATTACAGGTTTGTGCCACCACACCTGGCCCATTTTCAACTTTCAGACTTTCTTCTGATATTTAAATCCATATTGAGATGTAGATGTATGGATATATATTTCATGCTTAATATTTCCTGATTTTTCAATCTTAAGTATTATTTATGGTGTTTCTACTATAAAAAAAGAAGATTGAACTATCTTATAACCATCACCCCAACAAACCCACACAATCTTTTCATGCCTTAACCTTTATAATATGGTTTTTGGCATTACTTTGGGTTAAAAATTTAATGTTTACACTATCATGACTACCTATGACTACCAGCTATTTTCCACAAAATATACTGTAGTTAATTGCATTTCTTTAATAACTTTTTAAAAATGTCCTAGAGATAATTGTTTTATATTTTGATTTGCTGTATCATTAGCTCTTCCCCTAATTTGTCAGTCTTAAAACCCCTCTCAACAAGGCCAATAGAAAAGGTAATATATCATTTTCATTTCTTTTTGCCTTGGCCTTTTTCTTTTTAGACACCCCTTCAGGGTTCTCTGCCTTCTCCTCTGTATAAAATTTTCCCTGAATGATAAGAGGGGCTCCCAGTGCCTAATCTGCTGTGGAAACAAAATTGATCTATGAGGTGGGAGGATTGCAAGTTTGAGGCCAGCCTCAGCAGTTTAGTGAGATCCTGTCTCTACATACAAATTAAAAAGGGCTGGGGACATAACTCAGTGATAGAGCACCCTTGGGTTCCATCCCCAGTACCAAAATAAATAGATAAAAATTAAAAACCTATTGAGTATGGTACACAGACACAGGTGCTCAGGAAATGTTGATGGATGAATGCCATCCTGGGAATTCTCTTTGCTCCTCTCCTGTACTGGATTTCCAGTTTCACTGCTCTCATTTACTGTCTTCATTTGATGAAGCACATCCTCTAGTACCTCCTAGAAATGGAATAAGAAGGTGGTATGTTTTTGTCTTGCATGTGTGGATGTGTGTTTACACTGTCTGATTGACAGTGTGGCTGGGTATACAATTTCAAATTGGCAAACATTTTCCTCAGAATTGTGAAGGCATTCCTCCATTATGTTCTAGTGTAGAGTATGTCGATTGGAAGTTTATGGACTTTCCAATGGAAACTTATATCCAATTGTCTAAAATTTCACAATGTGTTTTGGTGTCATTGTTTTGAGAACCCAGAAGCCCTTTTCAATTGGAAGACTTGTATCCTTTAAGCCCAGGTTTTCTTGTATTATTTTCTTTTAAAATTATTATTCCACTTTCTCTATTGTTTCTTTCTAAGATGACTATTTATATAAGGTTATATTTCTTGGATGGATTCTCTAACTTTTGTATTTTTTGTTCTGTTTTCTTTTCTTCCATATTGTTATCTTTTTGGGTAATTTTTGAAGATTTCTTCAACTTTGTCTTCTAACCTTCTGTTGAGTTTTTATTTTTGTTATAATTTTCTTAAGTTTCCAATAGCTTTTTCATTTTCTGAATGCTCATTTTGTACTTTTCTGTTTATGCCTTATAGATACAACATCTTCTCATACCTCAGATGATGTTAAGTCCAGAATATTTCCTTTTCTCCCCCTCTACTGTTTTGTTACCAAAATTTTTTTTACTTATAGTGTCTTTCATGGAGAAAACTTTCCTCAAGTGCCTGCTGATTCTTAGTTCACTCTTCCTCCGTCCCTGCCCCTCTCCCTCCCTTCCTTCCTTCCTTCGCAGGCTGCCCTTGAACTCCTGAGCTCAAATGATCCTCCTGACTCACCCTCCCAAGTATTGAGACCATAGGCATATGCCACTGCACCCAGCAACATAGTTATCTACTCATAATTATAAGCAAGGAACAAAAGAGCTGGTTGTGTGTGTGGGTGGAACTTTCCATACAGTGGGTTCACTATAGAACAATGGAGTGGTAGGGACCATTTTGTTGGGGAACCTCATGGTGTCAGTTAGTAGGTTCTTTTCTCTTGGGTCAATTTCTCTGTGGAAAAATTTTACTGTCTGGGAGATTAATCCTGGATGTTAGTGTTCTGAGAGTTGGGAAAGGAAAGAAACAGTGGACCTCACCTTTCAATAGCCATTTTCAAATCCTTGTACTGAATCACAAGATCTAGGCTTTGTTAAACCTAACATTGAACCATGTGACAAAGGAAGAATGTTCACAAGGCCCAGTACCAGCATCACAAATCAGAGTAAAAAAGAGTGGCTTTGGATATGAGAGACAATAATTTGATAACATAACTACCCTTCCTTGGCCTGGGAGCTCTGAGCTTGGAGCCTCTTTTTCAGTTTCTTGGGCATAAATTTTCAGTTTCTTGGTGAAGTAAAGGAAGGAATCTGAGGTCTGATTGCCATTTATACAGACTGTGAATCAATGCTCCTCTTATTATCCTTAAATTTCTGATAACTCTGATCCCTGAGCCTCTGGGACTCAGCTGAGCAAATTGGCTGTTCCTCATAGCCTCCTCTATTGTACTGAAGGTTACTCTATGTTGCCATCATTACCCACTTAGTATTCTTTATGACTTCCAAGATTTTGTTGACATTTCTCTTCCAGTGTCATTTTCTTCCCTGTTTTCTTTGTTCTTTTGGATTTATAACTTAAATTCATTTACTGTCATTTTGTTGTAATTTCAGATAAAATAGAGATAGCTATTACTTCAATCCTCCATTTTTAACTCACCAATTACTGAAAATTCAAATATAAATTAAAGAAAACTTGTTAGATTCAGCAGTGATTAATAACAAGTTTTTGTTTTGGAGGTATTTAATTTACACCCAAGGGTATATATATACTTCAGACCTTACACTGGAACTGTGCTTTGGTTTGGAAACGTGAACCCAAAGGCCCATGTGGTAAGGGCTTGGCCCTCGGTTCATTGAACTGCTAGTAGGCAGTTGGCCCTTTGGGAGATGGGGCCTAGTGGGAATAAGTTAGGTTATTGGGGGTGTGCCCAGAGATATGGGGACCTTAGCCTTTTCCTCTCTCTTTTTGCTTTCTAGTCACTGTGAGGTGAACTGGCCTCCTCTTCCCACACAGTCCTGCCATGATATACTGTGCCCCCACAGGCTCAAAGCAATAAAGCCAACTGAGTGTGGACTGGAATCTCTGAACTGTGAGCTAAAAGAAACCTTTATTCCTTTTAAATTGATTATTACTGTATTTTGTCACAATAGCAAAAAAGTGACTAACACAAACTGTTTGCCAAAGATTGGTCCCAGAAACACAAAATCAACTTTTGGTATTTGTGGAAAATGCAGAATCTTGAGCCCACCCAGATGATATGCACCAGACTCATTGTAGATCGGGCTAAGTGTCTGCTTTTTAAACCCATTTCTCAGATGATTACCAACCCTGAAGTCTGAGAGTTCCTCTGTTCTATTTTGTGTTATTAATGAGTGATGGGATACTTTCATTTGGCACTTTGGTGAAAAGCTACATTTTATTAGGAAAAAAATACATTTTTAAAATATGACCCTCAAATCTGTAATGTCTTATTTGTTTAGTTTTTTACCTATACCTTGTTAGTCCTTGCTGGTTGGTCTAGACATCCCTGAAGTCCCATCATTCATTTGTTGTTCACTACCTGGAGTTGAAGGTAAAGGGTCTAAGAATCTGTGGATTCCTCTGGACCAGCTCCAGGGCTCAGATGCACAAAAGTGACAACAAATGTCACCGCCCTACTAGACTGGGGATAAAACTGAATGCTACTCCAAGGCCTCCATGAGCTAAGCCAATTATGCAAAGTGAAACCCTGCATTAGTCTTTTGTTCCATTCCTAATCTCTAGTTGACTGCAAAGTGGGAAATCCACCTCTTCAGTTCCAGGAAGGCCCAAGGCAGCTAGCTGCAACTTCCCCCTCCTCCCTGCAGGTCTCAGGAGCCAATGGCTGGCTTTGTTCTGAAGTAAGATATTTTGTACTCAAGATTATTTCCTTTTCTCTTAAGTAATAACATTAATGTTCTTTCTGCTTAGGAAATTATACTAACTAAAGAAAAATTAGAACAAAAATGGAGAACATAGCATTTACCTTAATCTCAGAGATAGTGTAAGCATGTGATTGTATTTCTTTCTAGTCTTTTTTTCCCCTGCATGTTCATAGGTTATATGGTTGGAGTAAAGTCTTTAAGCTAGTTGTGTGTCTGCTTTTTTCTTTTTTCCTTTTCCATTTCACATTTTGTTACCATGAACACATTTACAGGTTTTACATGTAGCTAGACATTCAGGTGTCCACTCCCTGATGGTCTGGTATTTGTTTCAAGCATTTTGCTATTACAAATAACATCATATGCATTTGATGTTATATGCTCTAGACTGCACTTGGTTTTTTCCTATGGATGCAGTCTGAAGGCCATGAATGTTTTACGACTTATGAGAGAGATTGTCAAACTATTCAGAAAGTACTCATTTTGGAGGGTGGGGAGGTACTGGGGATTGGACCCAGGGGTGCTCTAAAACTGACCTACATCTCCTTTTTAGAGACAGAGTCTCACCAAGTTGCTGAGGCTGGCCTCAAACTTGTGATCTTCCTGCCTTAGCCTCCCAAGTTGCTAGGATTACAGGTGTGCACCACTGCACCTGCCTCAGAAGGTGTCTTAATGCATATTTTGTGTGTACTTGTGTATGTGTGCTGGTAGGGGTTTAAACCCAAGGCCTTGGACATGCTAAGCACATGCTCTGCCTCTGAACTATATCCCCAGTCTCCACATCCTTTTTCTCCAACAAAGTATCAGCACACTTTTCACACTACAGTTTCCAATTCTTCGTATAACTCTTTGTTGTTTTTTTTTTTAAAAGCAGGCATATTATTTTCCAAGTAAATATTATCAAAATATACAATTAAAAAACACCAGTCCCCTGGCCTACTGTTCTCTGTCCTCCTGTCTACAGCCCAGGAGAAATTCTTTAAACTTTTTTAGCTATTGTTTTAGGTACTTATCTACAAAAATATGTTTATTCCATTATTTCAAAGTTTGGTTTTTTTTTTAATGCGGCCTTCTATCAGGTATCCTATCAAGTCCTCCATTTTCCTGATGACCTTCCTGCCAAAGTTCCTTACATTTTCTGCTTCAAGATGGACCAGGAATCAAACTCTTCTCTAAACAGACTTCTAATTCATCCTCCAAATTTCAGTTCCCTGACTTTCCTCTGCCTCTTGGTGCTTAGAGTTTCTGAGCCCACAGTGGTGCATAGGACCATCAGCTCCTGTTCAGTCTGCATCCCCTGAGAGCTCTATGGGCACAGTTTGCTGTGGCCATTAGTGACCTGCTCCATCCAACATACCACGCAATAACTACGTTGAGCTCACCCTTGGATAACCCATATTCCAATGGTTCTGAGTTAGGGTGAATTTGCCCCCAGGCAACATTTAGCAATATCTACAGATAGTTTTTGGTCACCACAACTGAGAGGGGAGGTTGCAACTGGTATCTGGTAGGTAGCAATCGGAGACGCTGCTTAGCATCCTACAATGCACAGGACAGCCTCCACAACAAAGAATTATTTATCATTTTAGTAGTTTCTCAGGAGAGAGAGGAGGGCAACATATATATTCAAATTGACATCTTTATATCACTCAATGTCTTGGAAATTTTCCTTCATCTCTAAAATGGAATTGGTAGATAAGGCTATTAAAATATCAGGACTAAGTGAGATGATGAATGAACAAAGTCCAAAGCACAAAAGTTCTTTGATACTAGTCAGAAGTTATAATTAAAAAACAAAACAAAACTTTTTGATAGGTTGGCAGGTTTAAAAACAAATGCTACCTTATTTAAATATACATTTCTTTGTATTGGTGAGGTTGAAATTTTTTAAATGCAATTTTTAAATGCAATTTGCATGTACTCTGCTGTGATTTGACTAAGTTCCTTGCTAACATTTATTGATGTCCTATGTTTATTATAATTCAAGTGTTCTGGCCTCACCAGTATGGGACTACAAAATATAGTCACATATACTTTAACAGTAAAATTGTCACTCTGAATCACTACAGACCAAATTAATAAGAAATGAACTACTTCCCAGGGTTGCTCTCCCCAAGGAACTACAGTCCCCTGTTGTCACACTTGTCACCTGCTGCTCCCTGCTGGGAGAGCAGGAACTTGCATCGCTCAAACCAGAGGGGTGCACACCATGGCTACCTCTCTCCACACCTTCCTTATAGCCCCACCTGCTGATGTCCTGTGCATCGTCACTGGTGTGGAAGATGAGTTGGACCTCAGTTGGGCACCTCTCTCTGACTCCTCTAGGACTCTTGATTTCACTGCTTCTGGTATAAGAATTGGCCAGCTCTCCCAGGTGGAGATGAATCCTCGAGATATAATGAAGATGTCAGTGTTCAAGGCCATTAGGATATCACACAATGAAATCACCAAAGTCCCAATGACTCAGCTCTTCAATGACACAGCTATGCTTAGTGGTTTTATATATAACACACATTGCGCATGTACCGGAGGCCAGATAGAGCACTCAGGACTTTACATGAATGCTTTCATATTTATTCCTCACAAAACTAAAGTGTTATGTACATTATTAGTATGATTCCCACTTTCTAGATGAGCTTCAGACAGGGCTAGGCAATTTGCCAAAAGACACAGAACAAATCCTCAGATGGAACATTCTGCCATCAAGGACTCCATTTCCCCCCCCCAGTTTGAACATGCTGTACTCATTCTTTCCAAGACCACGTTGGCCACTGTAGGCTGCATCTTGGCCCACACTCTTTCATGCCGGAAGTTAACTCTCAGGAGCCATCACAGTCAATTCCTCCATTTTGGCCTCCATCAGAGCCACCCAAGTCCATCAATACGTGTTTATATTCTTGAACTTCAGTGAAGTGGGAGCGAGGGAGGAGTCAAGGTCTTAATGCTTGTCTCTCCCATCTCCCTTAATGAACCCCATATCTGAATAAATTAATAGATGTAAAGACCGACGTAAGGGAGGCCCAAGTGCCCATGAATGTGTTGGAGAATGCGATGACACTGAACAAGAGTACTACTCCTAATAATGTCTAAGCTCAGTCCTTGCTATGCAGTCTGTCCTATTACATAAGGCGACTAATATTTTGTACATCATGTTTTGGAATTTGGAATTATTTTGTTGTTTGTCAAGGGAGTATAATTTCCAAATGTTGTTACTTTGGGGCAAGGAGCAAGAAATGAATGAGCTCAGCAGGCTCTGTCTCTGTCTTGCTTTTCTGTTCTAGCATCTCCAGCAGAGTGGGCCTGGCACGAAGAGTGTATATAAATCAGAAAAGAAAAACAAGAGAAGCCAAGAACATTTTTCATGGACCAGTATATTTCTCCCTGCTCTCTAGTGATCATCCTTGACATTGGATCTTCCCGACTCCTGGGACCTTGATCACCCTTCTTTTCCCAACTCCCTCATTGATACTCTACCAGAGTGAATTAGGAAAACCATCTCCTTGGTGATTTTTAGATCTGCTACAAAATCGAAGTGTGGCTTAGGCTTTCAAATATGGATCAGGCTATCTTCTCCCCTCGTTGGCCTCACAATGGAAACTCTAGATTGGACTGGGAAAATTTGACGAAGAGAAAGGTAATTTCAAAGCCTTTAAAATCAATGCTTGTGGGTAAAGGTCTGGAGCCAGTTTGCATCCTGGCTGTCTGCACTAGCTCAAACCTGGATCTGGGCAAGTTATTCAGCTTCCTGTCACACGGGGATGTTAATCATACCTGTCCTGCAAGGTTGCAGTGGGGGTTGAGGGCAGCAATGTATGTGGAGCCTCAGGACAATGCCTGGGAATCCGGTGTCCGCTGCTGTCATTTACTGCTGCATTCCCAGCACCTGGCATGGAGCCTGGCCCCAGGAGGTGCCATACGTTTTTGTGGCTAATGTTGCTATTCTCCACTGATTGAGTCATGATTTGTGAGGTCCTTGCAAAGCATTTCCAGGGCTGCAGCCTATGTTTGCCCTCACAAAAAAAATACAAAATCCTTAATACGTGATCAAGACCTATTTCCACATTTCAGTCTGAGTTTTAGCACAGCAGAGAAAAGGCTTCATAAGTTTCAGGCTTCTCTAATAATAGAACGGCCTAATGTGATTATGAGAATCCCTACCCTCTTGAAATTTGCATCAACATTCACAACTTCATTAAGTCTCGCATCTTTTTTTCTCTTGAAAGTGAAAACCCAAGACCTGAGGAATTTCAGAAGAGACTACCAGACCTCAGGTGCAACTGCAGAATATCTAGGTGAGTGGGGAAAATGAAAGTATCCTAATGCACACACTGAGCTCCTTCACCATTCAGAACTGAGTTGCAATTGGTGGGAATTTAGTGATGTTTCTATTTCGCCCTGAAATGAGCCAAAGTAAAGTAATGTTTTGCCCTGGGTTTGAAAAGATCATGCTACGTCACTGTTACGAATTCATTTCTTAACTCTTACTAAAAATGGGTAACTTTTTAGTCCCATTAAGGGTGGCTTAATGTTTTGAAACATGGGAAGCGGTCTAATTGAAAGACACTGTAGACAGTGAATCTGTCTTGTCTATCTTTCTACTCCCAGCATTGCTGGCCTGCAGTCTGGTATGTGATAAGCCCTTGAGCACTCGTACATGCGATCTTTTCTTTTTTAACTCTTTTTTAATATATTTTATTTATTTATTTATTTATTTATTTATTTATTTATTTATTTTATGTGGTGCTAAGGATCAAAGCCAATGACTCACTCATGTGAGGCAAGCGCTCAACAACTGAGCTATGATTCCAGCCCTGGACATGTGATCTTTGACTTCTTCTCTCTTTTTGCCTGGTTCACAAGTAATTGTGACTAAGTCCTCTAAGTATAGACTTGGACAAGACCATGAAGGAGCAGATGAGAGGAGCAGGCCAGGCTGAACTGCCTTCTACCTTGCAGCCACATAAATACTAATCCTTGTCTTTGTCCACTCAGGCTGTGTCCACCAAGGCGGTGTTATTAAGTGAGGTCTTTAAGAGGTGATGGTCATGAGGGTGGGGCACAAATGGGATTAGTACCCTTATGAAGGAGGCCCAAGGAAGCTTATTCTCACCCCATTTTCCTCTGTCATCTGAGGGCACAGCTTGAAGGAACCATTATTGAAGCAGATAGCAAGCCCTCACCAGGTCTGCTGGCACCTTGATCTTGAACTTCCCAGCTTCCAGAACTGTGAGAAATAAATTGTGCTGTTTGTGAATTAACCAGTCTGAGGTATTTTGTTATAGCAGCTCAAAGGAACTAAGATAGACTGCTCTAACAAAAAGTATAAACCATGTAGCTTATAAAAACAGCAACCAAGAAGGCCAAGACAAAGTGCTGGCAGATTTGGCCTTTGGTAAAGTTCCCCTTCCTCACAGATGGTGTCTTCTAGTGGTGTCACCACATGATGGAAGGAGCAAACAAGTCCCCTTGGGCCTCTTTTCTAATCTCATCCATGAGGACAGAGCTCCCAGGACCTCATCACCTCTAAAGGCCCCACCTCCTAATACCACCATGTAGGGATCAGGTTTCAGTACACAGATTTTAGAGTGACACAAAACCATAGCAATCGTAAAAGCTGAAAAATCAGATATTTGCTAAGCTTCTATCAGCCACAGCACTCCACACCTTGTGCAGAGTAGATCCTTAAAGAAATCAATGTTCACAGATTATCTTAAAGGATGGATGAAATAATCAATGCCTTAAACAGAAAAAAATGAGAACACTGTGTCATTCCCTCTGCCACTCCCTCCCCAATCCCTCACAGCTGTGTGTGTCACAGTTGTCACCCATCCATCCATTCTGTCCTGAGATTTCCATGTGCCAGAGACTTCAGCACTCTGGTTAGGGTAAGGGGTCTCAGTCATCTTTTTAGAAGCCAGCACCGGCTCCCGTCATCTCTACAGGTCTTCCAGGCCACACATCAGCAGCCTGGGGGTCCAGCTCCCCCAGCTCCATACTGAGGCCAGGCCTGAGCTCTTGCTGTCCTTGAGGAGGAATTCCTCTGGCACCTGTCCTCCCTACTCCCCACCAAGTGGAAGCTCAGGGAATAAGACCTGCCATGGTTTGAATGCATCCCTCCAAGTTCATGTGTTAGAAACTTAATCCCTAGTGCAACGGTGTAGGGAGGTGGAGTCTAATGCAAGGTAATTAGGTCCTGAGGGCTCTGCCCTTATGAATAGATTGATGACTGTCACCAGAGCAAGCATCATGAGGTTGTTATGAAGATGAATTCAACACCTTCTTTATTGTCCACATATTTTATTGGTGCATGATAGTTGTACATATGATGGTATTTTTTATTACGTATTCATACATGCACATAATATAACAATATAATTTGGCTAATATCATCCCCTAGCATTTTCCCCTCCCTCCCTGAATCCAACCCCTTCCTGTACACTCTCACCTGGTGATGCCTTCTGCCATGTTATGATGCAGCAAGAAGGCCCTCACCAGATACAGCCCTCCATCTTGGACTTCCCAGCCTTCAGAACCATAAGCCAAATAAGTTTCTGTTTATTACAGATCCCCAGTCTCAGGCATACTGTCATAGAAACTGAAGACAGATGAAGAGACCAGTCTACAGTGGTGAACTCAGTCCTTAGATTAGGCTGCTTATGCCCCTGGCTCCCCAACCCCTTCAGAAACAAACCATGGGCTGGGGTCCTCAGTGTCCTCTTCTACCATCACCGTCTGGGCTCAGATTCGTTCTGTTGCCCAGGCATGCTCAGATCTCTGGACATCCCCTGCTCCTCTGCCTGTCCCTGAGGTTCAACACCTGTGGCATCTCTGGTCTAGCTGCTAGTTCTTTCTGATGGAAACCCTGAGTCTCTTTCCTAGTGATCCCTGACCTTGGCCTACCCTTCAGGCATGGTGACCTCCCTATTTACTCACCTGTCTCTGCACAGACACTCTCTAAAGCCAGACCATTTCCCCCACTCTGCACCAGGTCCTGGCCTCTTCCAGGTTCTGTTCTCCTCTTGTCACTCTTTCTTACTGAGCCTCAAGTTCTATTGCAGATGATACCAGTCAGCAGATCCCAAGAGACTCAAATAATTAGGCCCAGAGAGTATGGATTAATGGATTAATGTGTGAATTTGAGATTAAGATTAAAGGGATTGAGTCTTACTCATTTATGTAAACTGAGGCCTCTGGCTTGTGTGCATTTACTGAGTAATGTCGAGAGCCATCGTGGGCTGTGTGTGGACTACATCCGTGTTGCAGCCTAGTGAATAGGAGAATCTGGTGTCTTGGAATTTCCGATGGAAATTTCCTCTGGTTACAACCGCCCAAACACATCATGAGCCCTATTCAATCTCTGCCCCAGGTCCCACACAGCACCAGAGACGGGTGACCTGCTGCAGCCACACAGCCTCTCTGAGATGGGTGTGACCTGCCAAGATGCCAATCAACCTGCTGACTGCAAGACACCATGAAGCAAGACTCCACCCCTGAAGCCTTATCTCTGCCTTTGATGTATCCCTTAAATAAACCACGGGAGCCATTTTCTAATTGTCCAGCTCTGACTCCTACATGGGTTGGATCTATCAGGCGTTCCAAGCTCTCTTTAAAACTATGTTTTCTGACTCTTTGTCTTTTGTTCTTCACTAATTATCCTAGATTTTACTTTCTTAGGTGGCTTACATCTTCCTGAGCAGGAAGAAGAAACCCCTTAACGAGGCGCTGGATGCCTCGCCAGAGAGCAAATTAATATTTACTTGATGAGTGGTTGTACAAACAAATGAATAAGAAAACTGAGGAGCATTCTTCCATGGAAGTCCATCAGCCTCTCTGCAACCTGGTCCAGTTCTATGTCTTTATCAATGGCCACTCTATGTGAATACCTAATAAATGGTGCTAGGGAGGATATGGTTATTAAATTGCCAATGACAACATGAGAATTTTACTGACATGATATTTCATTAATTCTAAGACATACATTTTAATGCCTAAACTCAGATGCATTGTAAAACCAGTTGCATATCATAGATTAATATCATTTGATTTGCTATATTATTTTCTTCTTTACAGTATTTTTAAAAAATGGTGCAACTTGCATTTGAAGGAGGCTTCTATTTGATGAAATACAGTATATAGGTCGATGTAATCCAAACAGACTATCGACAAGACCGAATCAATGGGAGTAACTGACAGGACGGAATTCTGTGGTGATAAACAATATACTCCTGCACTTAAGTTCAAGAAACCAATTGCACAAGTAAAAGATGAAGACAAGTTGGCTTAAATTCAATTCCTGTCACAGTGGCAAGAATGGTTTTAGTAGACTGCTAATAAGAGTCCATAGCAATGTCGCTGCTCAAGAAGCTAATGCAATTGTAGTCTGTGCTCACAGAAATAGAGTGTTCCAAAAGAGGCAGAAATAACTCCTTGTAATTTTCTCTGGCCAGTTGGAATTTGAAATATTCTATTGCCACATTTTAAGAAGCACATTAAGAAACTAGACCATATGCTTTTATTGAAATTATGCTTTGGAGTTAAAGCCTGGATCTATAATGAGAGATGGCTTTATAAGAAACAGCTTGATTAACTGTGTTATTGAATTTATTGTAAGAAAATTGTTGGGTGTATTCTTCTCTGAGAGAACCCAGGGGAAATTTTTCTTTCATTCCCAGGTCCGAGAACAGCTGTGTTTCCTGTTTGCTCTTCTAGAGGCTGAATTGCATAACTGCCCATATTTCCCTTTTTGCCTTGGCTGCCAGGAAGTTCAAAAGGCAAATTTGGTGTCTACACCTTGCCAAGTTTAGGGCTATATAGGTATGTGCTTATGCACTCCACTAACCTTGGGTCAGTATTTCCTGCACTTATTTTCCCTTCACTAATTACTTTTATAATCCTGCTGTTATCAAGTATGCTTTTGCAAGCTCCTTCAATTATCTTTTGGAATGAATGAGGATATGAATGAATGAATGAATGAATGAATGAATGAATGAATGAATGAACACCAAAATAACTAAGTGAAAAATGGATGCACATTCAGAGAACAGTAACTGGAAAAAGAAGAGATGAGGAAATTACTCCTGAGAGAGATGACTGAAGGAACTGGAATCATTTGGAAAACAGAAGACTCACTGGGAAATTAGAACAATCCTATATACGTTTACAAGTCTATCTTACTTGGAAGATAGTGAAATTATTCTATGTGACTCTAAATGGTAAAATTGGTGGAAGATATGGAGAGGTTTCTTTTTTCCTTTTTTTCCCTTGATATCAAAGAAAAACTCGCCCAGAATTTGAGCTGCCCCAAATTAGAATGCTGCATTGTGAGGTGGCCTGCTCCCTGTTGTCGGAAGTGCTTGAGTTGAAGCTGGATGGGATCTGGACGGAACTTGGAAGTCCCATCTGCCTGTGAGTCAGCATTTTGTGAAATGGAAGCCGGGGTGAGAGAAGAAGACACCTGCTGAAGGGAGGGGCTTCGCCAAGAACCTTGCCCTTGCAGGGGGGACTCAGGGCGGCCAGGGCCTGTAGGGAGAGAGGCCACTCTCCAGGGAGGGCTGTCTGCCTGCCCTTGGGGATTGGATGATCTTCCAAGCTCAGCCCCCACACTGCAAACAGCACAAAGAGAAATGGAGTGTACAAATGTCAACACTGGCAAGCATAGGCCTCCAACCAGCCTTCCTGCTCTCTGCAGTCCTCTCAATCAGGGGACAAGAATGTGGCACTCTGGATTCCCCAGGGGTCTTTTATATTCCCTTTCCACGGTTGGAATTCTATGCTCCACTCTGATTGGCCAACAATGACCTCATTGTCTCCTGGCTTGCTTAGGCAATCCATCTGCCTTCTGCACCCCCTTCCCTCCTTTCCTGGTTCCTCTGACTCCAAAGTGACAGAGCCTTTCTGCCCTCAAGTTCACAAGTCCCCATTGTCCTCGACCTGATGTCCCATGTCTTTCCTGATGTCATCAGCCATGCAGATTTATGCAGTGTTCTCTCAGTCCTTTATCATCATCCATGCTACGTTAATATTCAACATTTCCCTTGCTCTCCACTCAGCTTTTAGCAGATCTTATTCCAAACTGCCTCAGACCCACTTGCAGCGTGGTGGGACAGCTGGGCGTGGGAACCACGGGGCACTCCTGAGGACAGATGGAGCTGGCAGAGAGGACAGGAAAGCACCCCCGACCCCCAGGCCCAGGGCCCAGCTGCTGAGAGATGTAGCCAAGAGTAGGAGGGAAAGAATGAGTAGCCCCACCAGCCCAGGCTAAAAACAGACCCAGCCTCCTCCGAGTGTTCCATGGATTAGGATCCTCTTCCTGTCCTCGCCCTTCCTACTCTCTCTCTCCATGCACCAACCTGCAAGTCACACAGCCGCTGTGTAGCTTCTTTCCCATCAAGGCCACCCGGGATATTCATCTTAATTCGATTTTGACACACAAGAAAGAGAAGGAAGAGCCCACGGTGTGATCTGTCCTCTCTTCTTCACCTACCCCTCAGGGTGGCCAGGCCCCAACCAGCTGGCTCTACAGCTTTGAAATAATTTACAGCCTGAGACCTCAGAAGGCTGGAACCCAGCCAAGGCCATAAACTTTGTTCAAAGTGCTGTTTGATAGTTTATGGTGAAGGGCAGACGCCACTCCTTGGCCCGGGGCCTGCCCCTGCATCACTGAGCCGAACTGCCAGCCGCTCTCTTCAGAGCCCACACTTGTGGGTGGCCCTGAGATGCTGAGCTACAAATGTAAGCAGACCTGGATCCTGTGTCCTGGGGTCTTCACACACCAACATCCTCACACACCTCAGGACCCCAGGCCTCACACGCCTCACACATAAGTATTTACACACTCAGGTGCTCACACACCTAGATCTCCACGCAGATCCTTGCACACCCAGGTCCTCACACACCTGGGTGCTCACATGGCCTGGTTCTTTTGTAGACGCACTAGACACAAACACAAAGGATGCAGGTCACAGAGTAAGCACTTAAATCCATATGAGATAGGCCTCAGGAAGGGGTAAGGGGCCTTTCACTTCCTAGTCCATGTCTCATGTCTTCTGCTGGGAAATAGTATGCAAATGAATCCCAAGAGCAGCCTTGTGGGAAAAAGACCACAAAAGTCCCATAAAAGAGGTTATGGGAGCTGGGTGCGGTGGTGCATGCCTGTAATCCCAGTGGCTCAGGAGGCTGAGGCAGGAGGAGCGCGAGTTCCAAGCCAGCCTCAGCAAAAGTGAGGTACTAAGCAACTCAGTGGGACCCTGTCTCTAAATAAAATACAAAATAGGGCTGGGGATGTGGCTCAGTGGTCGAGTGCCCCATAGTTCAATTCCCCACATCCCCTCCCCAAAAAGAGGTTATAGGGAGGAAGAGAGGCACGTATTTATTTGCATACGTGAGGGTGTATACCCCAAATGCAATGCTCTGCCAGCATTTATCTAAACAAAACTCTCTCTTCCCTTTTTAAAAACAAGTTAGAGAAGCTGTCCTCACCCCTTGAACTACAGGAAACTCTCCCACCCCATATTTCACTCCCATGGATTCCTGAGACACCGCTCAGCCATGGAGGCCTTCCCTGGTTGGCATAGCCACTTGGGAAGCCCCTGCTGGCTCCACTGAAGATCCCCTCACTCACCCTTGGGGTCTACTTTTTCCTGACCCTGTTCCTCAGACTAGGTACAAGCCCTTTCCTCAGTTCCCATGACAGCAAAAACCAGATCGTGACTATTTAATGAGAGTCTTACCTAAAGCTGAGGTTAAGGGTATTACAGTATAGCCACAAAGAAATAGCAGACACTCGGTCTCAGGTAGAGGGGAGCACAGGCTCTACAGGCACGGCCATGGATGCCATCGTGCCAGCCTCCCAGCTCATGCATACAGGAAGAGGTCTGCTTTTCTCTCCTCCATCTGAGTCTGAACCCACCTACAGCTTATGCAGAGCCCTCTCCTCAACACCCCTGCACAAAGCCTGGGCACCACTTTTTAAGATTTGAGGAGAGAAAACTGCAACTCTCCTCATCCGGTTCCAGGCCTCATTTCCTGTCAGCATTACCTCTTCCTGATGATTGGCAGTGGCACAGTTCACTCAGTTCAGGATCCTGAAGATGACTCCTCCAACACCCTGGTCTCTGGGTTCCTCCATCTACTCACCTCCAACAGCCTTTTCCTTCACTTGGATTCCTGTAGCCAGCTTGGACCTTGTCATCCTAAACAGCACCAGCTCTGAAACTTCCCTTTCAGAACTCCCAACTGGGCCATGAGAAGACCTGGAGGGACCTTAAATGAAAGAAGCCAATCTGGAATTATACTGCTGTATAATTCTAACTCTGTGACACTCTGGAAAAGACAAGACTGTGGAGACAGTAAAAAGATCTGTAACTTCCAGGATTTTGGGGAGAGGGAGAATGAACAGGACAGTGAAGCTATTTTGTCTGATACCATGATGGTGGGTACGTGTCACTGTACTTGAGTCACGACCCACAGAATGTGCAGCAGCAAGAGTGAACCCTAATGTAGACTGCGGCCTTGGAATGGTCACATCAGTAGTTCACAGATGATAACAATGCACCCCTCTGGAAGGGGTTGAGGACAGCGGGGAGACTGAGCATGCGTAGAACACAGGCTGCATGACAAATCTTCGGTTTTTGCTGTGGATCTAAAACTGCTCTTAAAAAGTAGAATTTACGTTAAAAAGACTCTAATTAGCTTCCTGTCCTTCTAGTTCACTTGCTCTCGTACCCTTTTGGTGGCAACTCTTTGGTTCTGTTGAGGCTCATCCTGTCTTCACTGCATCCCTGGTTCAGCTTAGATTCCAAGGCTCATGCTGATCAAGACTCTCTTACAAATACCCTTCATCCTCTGCTCCTTTCTGTCCCTGCAAGACTCTCACTCGGACAATCTCTGTAACTGCTTCCTGGTCAACATTTCTAGAGAATATTTACAGCAAACTAACCCATACACTTTGAATTCATGACCACAAGCCTAAACAGGGTGTTTGAAGCTGCCTTCTGTGCCTACTATTTCCCACTTTGGGTGAGGCGATAGCTAGCTCATGACTTCCTGTTCTCACCCCACGCTTTCAACACTTTGTGCCACTGCGCTCCTTGATGCGGATGGGCTCCCCTCATGTTTCATGAAGAAAACAGAAGCTTTCAGATAGGAATGCGCTCTTCTTCCCATCACCAAATCTAGCATTCTACCTGCATTCGCACACCTCCTCTTCTTCAGGAAGGATACTTCAGACCACTTAGTACATTCTCTTCAACCCAGAAAGAAACCTGGACCTGTTAGCATTCACTCCTCAGTTTCTCCAGCTGTCTTATCTCCAGATAACCACCAATCTACTTTCTGTGTCTACATGTTTACCTATTCTAGATATGTTAACATAAATAGAATCATGTAATAGGTGGTCTTCTGAGTTTGAAGAGGTCAGAAATGTCTTTCCCTTAAACCACATCAAACACTTGGTTTGAAGTGTAGAATCAGGCTTGCTCTCTCCTCTTTGTGGACTTTGCTCCTGCAGAGATCACCAACATCTCCTGAACCATCAAGTTCTTGCTCTATTAGGCCATTCACATCACTTTACAAACATATTCATCTTCGAAATGAAAGAGACACATGATTATAGACACCATCATTAACCATTAGAGAAATGTGAATTGAAACCACAGTAAGATGTCACATCACACCTATGAGTATGGCTATAATAATAATAATAATAATCAAAAAAAGACAGCTGATAACAAGAGTTGGCTAGGATGGGGAGAAATTGGAATACTCATTCACTGCTAATGCAAATGTCAAATGTTATAGTGTTTTGGAAAATAGTCTAGAAGCTCCTCAAAAAAATTATGCATAGGTTTACTATATGAAACAATAATAATTCCACTCCAAGGTACCTACCACGACAAATGAGAACAAATGTTCCCAGAGATATTCACAGAAGCATTATTTATACAACTAAAAAAAAGTAGAAACAACCTAAATGTTCTCAGATTGATGAATGGAAAAGTAAAATGCCGTATATTCATACAAAGGGTATCATTTTGCAATAAAAGTAATAAACTGATACATGCTACAATATAGATGAACCTTGACAATTATACTAAATGAAAGAAATCAAACTCAAAAGCCCGCATATCTCATGATTCTACTTAGGTTAACATGACCAGAACAGGAAATCTGTAGATACAGAAAGTAGATTGGTGGCTGCCTGGGGGTAAAGAGCTGGGGAAGGTCAGGAGTGAATGCTACCCTTTTAGAGTTTCCTTCTGAGTTGATGAGATGTTCTAAAATTGATTGTAGTGATGGTTTCACAATGACATGAACATACCAACAACTACTGAACAGCACACTTTGAATGAGTGAATTGTATAGTATGAAATTATATCTCAATAAAGCTTCTATTAAAAAGAGGAAAAAGGAATCTGTGAACCTTCATTATGCTCCATCTATTATCCATTTTTAATTCTTCATAGCAAAACTGTTTGGAATGGTTGTTTTTACTTCTCTCTACTTTCTTACCTCCATTCATCACTTATCATCATCATTTATTATTATCATTATAATATTATTTGTTTATTTATATGGGGGCCACAGATGCAAGGAGTTGAGTTATACACGTTCTTCAACTTATGACTGTCATGGTCCCTTAGGATCCAGGCTTCTCATGCTTTATTTTCTCCTCTGTATTCCTGATCCCAACTCTCCTTTCCTTGCCACTACATACGGTCCCGTGCCTAAGCACTTGAATGTGCATTATTTTTAGAAAGCAATGGTGTCATATCACGTTTGTGTGTTTCTCATGTGCAAAAATGGTACAGCATTAGCCCAGCTTCAGAGACAGTGTGCACAGTGGTCAGAGTGTAAACTGTACTTCCAGTTGACCCCTTACTCTTTGGGTGACTTCAAATCAGTTACTCAACATGCAGTGTTTCCATTCCATGTTTGTAAAATGAGGATTCGCTCAACAAACACAAGTATTTCTGAGGAGTTTTCTATGTGCCAGGCACTGTGTCAGGATCCCAGGATAAGAATGGAAAGTCCCTGCTGTCATCTAGAATTGCTATAAGGATGAAATAAATTAGAACATGGAAAATATCATCAGTGCTATGTTTGTTTGTTTGCTTTTCATTCAACATTACATCTTTAAGTGTCTATGTATATTTGGTATGTATTCCTACCTCTTCTATCATGGATGGTAATGCTCCATAGTTTGTGTCCACCATGTTTTACTTGCTTATTCTCTAATGATGGACACCTGGATTGTGTGAGAGGAAGAATCAGAGATAAAATATTTAGAATAAAAGACAGGCAGAAGTTTACACACACAGAGGCTATTTAGTCTCCAGCGTGGGTTGATTTGTTCTTCTGTCTTTGGGGCTGAAAACATGTCCCACCAGACCCTCAGTCAGACCAAGAAACAGCCAAGCTTGATCCTCCTCTTTGTATTTACTGGAGTGGAAGTTACTAGAACACTGTATGTGATATGTCTTTTATTGTTCAATCAGGAAGAACAACCCAGAACCCTGGGATATGCTGGGTCCCAATAATCAGCATAAGTTCTACTCAATGAATGTGGATTCCAGCAAAACGGAAGAAATAAGATGCTGACTTCTACATGATATCTCTCACTATAAAACTGTTTAGAATGAAGATCTTTCAGAAGCCATATGTTATTATGTGTGAATCAATGAAAAAAAAAAAGCTCATATGTAAAACAATGAAAAAAAGTTAGGAGGCTCAACGATTGGATCAGCACTAATCTGCTCATAGGGATTAACTGGGTGGTAACTACAAGCAAGTAGGGTGTATCTGGAGGGAGTGAATCTCTGGAGGCATGCCTTTGTGGTATATATTTTGTCTCTGTAAAGCAGAGTCTCTCTCTGCTTCCCAGTTCCATGTCCTGAGCTGCCTTCCTTTTCCACTCCTTTCCATCATGATGTTCTGCTTCACCTCAGGACCAAAACAACAGAGTCACCCATCTATGGACTGAGACCTCTGAAACCATGAGCCCCAAATAAACTTTTCCTCCTCTGAAATTGTTCTTTTCATGTCTTTTGGTCATAGCGGTGAAAAAGCTGACTAAAACTCCATCCACATGATTTTTCACTTACCCAGAAAATACTTCTCCTTTAAATGCATGAAATCGTGGTAATTTGTTAGAGTTTAATACACTGATTCTCCGAAACATGAAGAAAAAAAAAAAGCCGATATGCGAAGAGGTACAAAGGAATTCATCTTCAAAAGAATTAATATTTCAAATAAAAAACACAACAGGTATTTAAAGGAAAAGTTACCAAGTCACCAGTGTTACCAAGCTTTTGTTCTTCTTTTCATAGTAGAAAAAGAGCATTTGTTCTTTTCATACGATTGTCCTACCCGTGAAGGTCAGTGCCAGTGTTCAGACATTAACATTGCACAAGGCAGGGATAAAACTGTTTCTTTTAGTCAGTCAGCAATATGTGAGGTATGCTTAAAGCTTTCATTTATTTGGGAGAACGGAATTAGATAACCCTGTCATTTGTCATATTTGTTGTTCCTGATGTTTATCTCAGTGTGCAAAATGTCCTGTCCTGAGACTGTGGGATGTGACATGTGCATTCATAATGGCATCAGGACATAGGGTCAGTGTGGATCCAACAGTTGCTCCATGTTTTTGTCACAGGACTGTGATGCACATTCTCAAGCACGCCCCTTGTAGACCTGCGCATGAGCCTTTCTGTACAATTGCTCAGAAACAGGAATGCTGGGACATAGAACAAACGACATAGGAAATGATACATTTAACTAGTATCCAAGTATATAAACTATCTAATAATAAATTGAAAAGGTAGCAGAAACAAATATTCCAGACTACATACAAGTAAATTGAATAAATGCACCACCAATAATAATACAAAGATTATAGATTAGTTTAATAAAGCATTTTGAGCAGACAACCTAAAACATAAGTCTTCAGGAATTTTTAAAGAAAAAAATACTGATAAAAACAAACCAAAAGAAAGTTGGCACTACTATAATAAAAACATACAAAGCAAGTGTTAGAGAGGGAAATAGTATTGGCTACAAAGTACATCCTTCATAAGATAAAAGATTCAATCCAGCAGAATGATACCAAAGTTTAAGTTTTCTTGTAGTAATAGCCTCAAAATATATAAAGTAAAAACTGAAAAATATACAAGAAGAAATAAGCAAAAATCACAATAATAGTTGAAGATTTTAATAAATACCGCTTCAGTAAATGACAAAATGAGCTGACTAAAAAATGTTTTGGAATATAAGAAAAAGCAGTATCAGCAAAATGGATCTAATAAACTTACACAAAGCATTGCACCTAACATTTGAAGAAAACCACATTCCTTTTTACCTTACATGAAATATTTAGAAAACCTGACCATATGTTTGACTATAGACAAGTCTCAATAAGATTCAATGACTGAAATTATTGCAGAATGTCAATAGCAAAAATACAGCTAGAGAGAGAGGATATGGAGAAAAAGGAATACTTTTACATTTCTATGGGACTGTAAATTTGTATAATCACTTACGGAAATCATTATGAGGTTTCCTCAAAAGGCTAGGCATGGAGCACCATATGACCCAGATATTCCTCTCTTCAGTATTTGTCCTGAAGAAATAAAGTCATCTTAACACAGTGATACATGAATACTCATGTTTATAGCAGCACAATTCACAATAGCCAAACTATGGAACCAACCCAGGTGTCCATCAAAGGATGAATGGATAAAGAAAATGTGGTATATATACACAATGGAATTTTATTCAGCCACAAAGAAAAATAAAATTATGTCATTTGCAGGAAAATGGATGGAACTAGAGCCCATTATGTTAAGTGAAATAGGTCAAACTCAGAAGGTTAAGGGTCATACGTGTTCTCTCATATGTGGAAGCTAGAGAGGAAAAAGGAAAAAAAAATGGTGGAGATGGCCAAATTATATTGTTATGGTGTGTGCATGTACCAATATGTAGCAACAAATTCCATCAATATGTATGAGTCTAATGCACCAATTTAAAAGGCAGAAAAAATATACAAAAAAATAAAAATAATATAGCTAGAAAAATCCCCCAAATATTTGAAGAATAAGTAATTTTCAAATTTCTAAATAACCTATGGATAAAAAAAGAAATCAAAATGAAAAGTATAAAATATTTAGAACTAAATTATCATAAAAATGCTACACATAATTATTTGTGGGGTGCAGCTAACACTAGGCATAGAAGAACATTTATAATTCTTAACGCTTATATTAGGAAAGAAAAAAGACTATCATTCATCCCAAGGAAGCAAAAAAAATCAAGAAATCAACCCTTAAAATGTAAAGCAAATAAAATAAGAGACATAAGAGCAGAAATTTATAAAGCAGAAATAAGCAGATGAGGAAACTTTCAATATACTCAGTTTGAATTACTATTTTTAATAATCTCTGAAAAGATTAATAATATTGCCAAATATTGGCAAGATCAATTTTTATTTTTTTTAATTTTTTTAATTTTTTAAATATTTATTTTTTAGTTGTAGGTGGACAGAATATCTTTATTTTATTTTTATGTGGTGCTGAGGATCGAACCCAGTGCCTCCTGCGTGCTAGGCAAGCACGCTACCACTGCGCCATAATCCCAGCCCCGGCAAGATCAATTTTTAAAAGAGAGAATATATAAATAATCTTAGGAATGTAAAAAGGGACATTACTAGATTTTTTAAATGAACAGCTTTGTGCCAATAAATTTGAAATTTTTGAGGAGATATGCAAAACCTACAATAATACAACTTACCAAAAGAAGAAAAAGTATCTTAACACTCACAAACTACTACAGAAATCAAATGCATAACTGAAAACTTTCTGAAAGAAAGCTGAAGCCCAGATGATTTCCCCAGTACATTCTACTAACCAGTTAAGGAAAAAAAATGCCCATATAATTCAAAATCAGGGAATAAAAAATCGAAGAACACTCTCCAACTCATTTTAAAAGGCCAAGGTAACCTTGATTCCATGGTTGTCCAACCAGTTCATAAGAAGAAAGGAAAATACAGGGCCAATCTCACTTGTGAAAAAAGAGGTAAAAATCCCAAACAAAATATTAGAAAATCAAGTTCAGCAATATACACAAAGGATACCATATCATGATTAACTTGGGTTTATTCATGAATGCAAATTGATTTAGCTCTCAATAATCAATATGTGTCATTTTCACCTTAACAGAGAAAATGGGCAAGTCCTATGATTATCTCATTTGACATTTAACATATTTAAACATTAATTTTTTGTAAAAAAAAAATTAGGCAAACTAGGAGTAAACTACAGCTTTGTTAATCTGAAAAGAATTTTAAAAATTAAATGCAGAATATCTAGAATAAAAGTTGTAGGGATTGGAAAAGGAACTAAATCTGCCCTTATCAACAAGTGACATGGCTGTATAGAGAGAACATCCAAAATAATTTAAGATAAATCATTTGAATTTCTAAAAGAGACTAGCAAGGCTGCTAATAAAAGGTTATCTAAGTCTGTTCCTGCTTATAAATAATGGGAATTTTTTTTTCTCATAGTTCTGGAGGCTGGGAAATCCAAGATGAAGGTGCCAGCAGGTGTCATGTCTGGTGAGGACTCACCCTCTGATTAATGGGTGATGCCTCTTGCCAGGACCTTATGTGGCCAAAGTGCAGAAAGGTCAAACTCACTCCCTTGATTCTTTTTATCAGGGCCCTAATTCCATTATTGAGGTCAGAGCCCCAAGACTTAATCACCTCCCAAAGCTCCACCCCTTAATACCACTGCACTGGGGATCAAGTTTCAACATGAGTTTTGAAAGGACACGAGAATTCAAACCATAAGCAAAAGTCAACGTACAAAAAAAATTTGCCTTTTAAAATTTTGTTCACAGAATTAGAAAATGACAGTTTAAAAGGACACTCTTAAATAATATAAAAACTTACAAACTAATTATAAATGTGTAAATTGGTCTAGGGGTACAGCTCGGTGGCAGAGTTCTGTATATAGCATATGTGAGGCCCTGAGTTTGATCTCAGCATTGCAAAAACAAAACAACAACAACAACAAAAACCCTGATATAAGACTTACGTACAGAAAACTATATAAAACCTTTTCCTTCCCCTCTCCCCCACCTCACCTACCCACCAACACTGGGGATTAAACAGAAGGATACTCTACAATCTCAGCCCCTTTTTTAGTTTTTTGAGACATATCTCACTGAGTTGTCCAGGTTGGCCTCAAATTTGTGATCCTCCTGTCTCTACCCCCTAAATTGCTGGGATTATAGTCATGTGTCATCATTCCAGCTATAAAACATTTTTGAGAGAAATTAAATTGTAAATAAATGGGATAAGAGCATATAATGTCCATTGATAGATACATTTGTGTGAAAATGTACTTTTCCTTAAAATGATCTATAAATTCAGTTTGACCCCTATAAAAATTCCAAGTTTATGTTGGGAACTTTTTAATGGAATTTGACAAACTGATTATAAAAATCTTTTTTTTTTTTTTTTGATATCAGGGATTGAACTCAGGGGCAATCGACCCCTCAGCCACATCCTCAGCCCTATTTTGTATTTGATTTAGAGACAGGATCTCACTGAGTTGCTTAGTGCCTCGCTGTTGCTGAGGCTGGCTTTGAATTCAGGATCCTCCTGCCTCAGACTCCTGAGCTGCTGGGATTACAGTCATGTGCCACTGCGGCCCAGCTTTAAAATTCTTATGCGAATGTAAAGACCAAGGATTAACACAGAATCTCTTGAAAAGAGCAAAATATGAGAACTTGCCTTCCTTGAAATCAAGACTTATTACAATGCTACAGAAGTCAAAGCACTGTGATATTGCTACAAGAATAGACTAATGCAATAGAAAGGAAGTCCAGGAACAGACTCATGCATAACGGACATCTGATATGAAAAGGCGAAATCTCCAACTAAATCAACTCTACCTCTAAATATGAAAAGTAAGTAATATGCTTTCTAAAAATTAATAAGCAGGAACATCTTCATGACCTCAGAGTAGTAAAATATTTAAAAAATAGAGCATCAGAAGCCCTAACCACACAAGAAAAGATGGATAATTTAAACCACACTAAAATTAAGACATTCTTTTTTATTTTTTTTAAGAGACAGGATTAAAAGATCAAAAGAGACTGGGGAGTAGTTCAGTGGTAGAGCACTTGCCTACCAGGCACAATGCCCTGAGTTCCATCTGAAGCACACACACACACACACACACACACACACACACACACAGAGCCACACAATAAGATTTCTGTAACACAAAGAATTGACAAAGGGTACAAATTCAGGATATTTAAATGCCCACAAATCAATATGAAAAATATGTGTAGAACAAAAGGTTTGAATAAGCACTTTCAAAAAAAGAAAACCTAAATGACTAAAACCATGTGAAAAAGATGTCTGTACCAGACTAGATGTCTTTTGTTGTTTCCTGCAGATTTACCAAACCTCTCCAGCCCATAGGGACTCCCACAGAGAAAGAAGAGTGAAGCCAGGATGCATCCATGCTGCCCTCCCTGCAAATGGTTGCCTTGGACAAGCTGCATTCAACCCCCAAAGGCATCTGCTCTTTGGCACTCTGTCTTTTTGGCTTCAAGGTAGTGAACAGTCACTGATGTTACCCTTGAATTTCCGCATTATCTCTATTTCTCCCCACCAGCCCACACCCATGTGAAACCATTCTCTCTCTCTCTCTCTCTCACACACACACACACACACACACACACACACACACACACTAAATTGAGTTTACCATCTTTTTTCCTATTGGGGCTTTGATGGATACTTAACTCATTCTCATAACTAAAAATTAAAATGCAAATTAAAACCACAATAGAATATTTCATACTCACTAGGATGGCTAAAGTAAAAAAGTATTGGCAAAGCCATGTGTTAGTATGAGAACTCTTGTACACTGCTGGTAAAGTATAAACCATCATAACCACTTCAGGAAGCAGATTGATTTCATCTAGCAGATTGATTTTATCTAGCAGACCAAACACCAGGCTAGCAATCTGGGTCCTCCATCCATATCCTAGGGCGTGGTCCTTGAACTTTAGCCTCCCTTAGCACACCTAGAGGTTTTGTTAAAACACAACAGTATGGGGCTCCCCTCCCATTGATTCAAATTCAAGTCTGAAATGGGAGCTGAGATTGTGCGTTTCCCTGGTGATATGATGTTGGACTACATGAGAACCATCACCCTAGAAATACTTTTGCACACATGCATCAGGAGAAAGTTCATAGCGCCATTGTCTTAAAAATAATTTTAAAATGGAAATAATTCACTTGTCCATCAACTGTAAATTGGACAAATAGATGATGGAATATGGAATCCTAATCGGCACTACAAGGGAATGAAACAGGGCAAAAACATCAACATGTATGAATCAGGAGGCAAGACTAAGAAAATGCTTTTTAGGGATTATTAAGACAAGCAGGAGACTGATAATCACAAAATTATCATTGGGGTTACTCTCTGGGACAGGAAGGAGATGTGACAGGAAGACATACAGGATGCTTGGTATTACCATCCATGTCCTAGTCTGGTTAGTGATTGATTGCACAGATGTTTGTTCTATAGTTATTCTTTGAAGTGAATATATATCTATGTTTGGACCAGGCTCTGGGAACACTGCCCTAGAGCCTCCAAGTGAATCCATCAAAAGCTAAAAATTCCATACCAGTATTTTCTCCAAGTCTAGGTCACTCATTTCTGGAAAATGAATGAGACATAAATAGTCTAAACTGTTCCTCCAGCTCAGGGTACCAGTGGGCTGAACTGGTCCTCCCACCATCCTGAGTCTCTTCTGAGCAACTGCGGGGGCACATTCACACTTTCACCAAGACGAGTCATATATATAAATAGTGCTTATGGTCTAAATCCACATGCACCTAGGAAAGAAACTTTTTTTCCTACCAGAAATGTAATTAGTGGAGATGCAACTTTCCTACAAAAAAATGAAACATATTTTTCATCATTATGCAATATAGTTTAGCTCCTGGGAGCCAGGCTCTTCAACATGTCATTCTAGAAAAGAGTCATTGTTCCATATTTGCATAAGCGAAGGTTCTTTGTGGGTATTTTTTTCCCCAGAACAATGAAGGAGTCTGCCTCAAAGTTAATCCAAGGCAGAAAACTGCTTCCAACCTTCAAATGAAACTGAATATGTTGTTACTTCCATATAGAAGTCTCTGTTTATTCCTTTCTTCTTCTCTGCCTCCCCCTACTTTCTTCAAATCAACAGTAATTTCATTCTCACTGCAGAGCCACGTTTTCAATTTTGATACATTTGCCCTGTTAGAAATTTCTTTCTTTACTGAAATATTTCTCCTAGGGAGTTTTCAGCTAGTTGGTTCTGTTTCTGACCCTGGGGGTGAGTATAAATCTAATCCCTCTTCAATGTGACAGCCTATCAAATTCGTTGACAGTGGCACATCTTCCCTACATTCTCTTTCTCTCAGTTCCTCATCCACCTCCCATATGGCAATATCAAACCCCTTCTCCATCCTGTTGGACATGTTGTCAGATTCCAGGTTTCAGACCCTGTCTCTCCCAAGAAGGGAACCCAGACCTGAGGTCAAGTTCCAGCTGTGGGGGAGGAAAAATTGTTTTTCTACTTGTCTCAGGTTAATTGGCTGGGGCCCTGCAAATTAAGCTGACAAGAGGCAGATGAAGAAAAGGAAAACAAGCATAAATTTGTTAGCATCTGTAACATGCATACACATGGAACACCTGACAGTGAATAACTCAAAGGAGTTTTTAGAACTGGGGCCTCTATAGCATCTGTCTTCATCAGTTTTCCATTGCTACAACAAAATACCTGAGGTTGGGTAGTGTATAAAGAAGATAGGTTTATTGAGCCCTCAGTCTTGAAGGCTGAAAGTCCAAGATTGAGTTGAGCTTCCACTCCCCTTGATTCAGCCTCTGATGAGGACTTAATGGTGAATGGCAACTTGGTTGGAGCATGTGTGCAAGTGGACACAGGGCAAGACAAGAAGCCAGAGAGAGAGGAGCAGTCAGTCTTTAATTTAATTTTAATTATTTTAATGTAATTTTTATTTGTAATTGACACATAAAAGTTATATTTGTTTATGCACAATGTAACAATTTAATGCATGTATAAATGGGCAATGATCAAATCAGGATAATTAGCACTTCCATGTCTTTATCATTCTTTTGTGTTTGGCAGCTTGAAACTCATTGCTCCTAGTTTTTGTTTGTGTTATCTTATGGTGCTCTACCGCTGAGCTACATCCCCCACCCTCTCTTCTAGTTTTATGTAAAATAAATAAGTTGTTAATTCCAGCAAATCAGGAGGCTGAGGCAGGAGGATCACAAGTTTGAGGTCAACATGGGCAACTTAGTGAGACCCTGTCCCTGTCTCAAAAAATAAAAAGGGTTGAGGATGTTGCTCAGTGGTAGATCACCCCTGGGTTCAATCGCCTGTAGGGAAAAGAAAAAAACAATCTTGGCCTCCAAGAATCATTATCTTACTTTCTTCTTTGTGATCAACTTTTTTAGCTCCCACCCAGGTGTGAGAACATGCAGCATCTGCCTTTCTGTATTTCTGTGTCTGGCTTATTTTACTTAATGTCCTCCAGTTCCACTCATTTTGCCACAAATGGCAGGATTTCATTCTAAATACTATTCTATTGTGCATTTTACTACTTTTCCTTATCCATTCACCTACCACAGGACACCTCCATAGATTTCATAACTTGGCTATTGTGGCCGGTGCTACAATAAATACAGGAGCGCAGGTATCACCTTGATGTGCTTATTTCGTTTCCTTTGGGTATATCCCCAGATGCAGGAAAGCTGGGTCACATGGTAGATCTGTTTTTAGTTTTTTGAGGAACCTCCATGTTGTTCTTTGCAATGGCAGTACTAATTACATCCCTCCGACAATATAGGAGTCCCCTTTCTCCACATCCTTGCTATCATTTGTTATTTTTTTGTCTCTTTGATTACAGTCATTCTAATCAGTATGAAATGATTCTAATTGTGGTTTTGATTTGCATTTCCCTGACAGCCAGTGATGTTAAACAGTTTTTCATTTACTTGTTTGCTCTTTGTATAACTTCTTGAGAAATATGTATTCAGATCATTTACCCATTTTAAAATCAGATTATTTGGCTTTCTGAGTTCCTCATACATTCTGATTATGACTCCCTTGTTGAATGAATAGTTTTCAAATGTCTTCTCCCATTCTGCAGGTTGTCTTTACTCTGTTGATTGTTTCCTTTGCTGTATAGAAGCTACTTAGTTTGATAAAATCGCATTTGCTTATTATGTTTTTGTTGCCTATAGTTTGGGGGCCTTGTCCAAAAAAATCATTGCCTAGACTGATGCCTTGAAGTGTTCCCCCTGTTCTCTTCTAGTAGTTTCATAGTTTCAGGCCTTTACCTTTAGGTCTGTGATCCATTTTGAGTTGATTTTTGTATATGGTGAGAGATAGTGGTCAAGTACATGTAGTTATACAATTTTCCCAGCACCATTTATTAAACAGGCTGCCCTTGGGGAAAAAAAAAATGTATGTTTTTCACAATTCTTTTCAGATTCTTTTTTTTTTTATTTTGTTTAGTTGTAGATGCACACAATATCTTTATTTATTTTATGTGGTGCTGAGGATCGAACCCAGCGCCTCACGTATGTAAGGCAAGCGCTCGACCGCTGAGCCATAACCCCAGCCCCATCTTTTCAGATTCTGATGGCTGTAGGTGTATGGGGTTTTTTTCCTGGATTCTCTATTCTGTGCATCGGTCTATGTGTTCACTTTTTGCCAGTGTTACACTCTTGATTTCTATACCCTCCCAGCATTGTCTCCAGATCAAGTATTGTGCTATCTCCAGTTTTGTTGCTTTTGCTTAAGGTTGCCTTGACTATTCAAGGTCTTTTGTGGTTCTAGATGAATTTTAAGATTTTTTTTTTCTTATTTCTGGAAAGAATGGGGCTAGTCTTGCTCTTTTATGACAACTTTCTCATAAGAACTAATCAGGGACTTAAAAGAACTACAATAAGCCCCTCTGAGGACAGTGCCCTCCAAGACCTAATTACCTTGCACTAGGATTCACCTCATAAAAGTTCCACACTGGCTGGGCGCGGTGGCGCACGCCTGTAATCCCAGCACTTTGGGAGGCTGAGACAGGAGAATCACGAGTTCAAAGCCAGCCTCAGCAAGGGCGAAGGCGCTAAGCAACTCGGTGAGACCCTGTCTTTACATAAAACAGAAAATAGGGCTGGGGATGTGGCTCAGTGGTCGAGTACCCTGAGTTCAATCATCGGTACCAAAAGAAAAACAAATATTCCACACCGTCTCACACAGGAAACCAAAACTTCAATCCGTGGCTTAGAAAACACTCAAACTGTATCTTAGCAGGCATCTTAGCAAGAACAGTAATTTTTGTAGGAAGTGAAAAAACAAAGGAAAAGGACATAGAGCTTCTAGGAGGAAATTACGGAAAGGCAAACATACGGGGAACTAGTGGTAGAGGACGACTAGTTTTAGCAAAGGTTGTTATGTAGATCACTCTGGGGTAAGAATCTGGAGTTGTCTCCAGAGTTCAGTCCTTCCTGGCAGAGAAGGGAGCAAGGAAACCTTCACAACTATGTGTCTTCTTTGTAGGCAAATAGGGCAGGGAGAGAGATTTTCTTGAATATGCTTCCTTTTGATTGCCTTCAGCTGCAAGTAATTCTTAAGCCAAAGTAGCATATTTTGGAGTGGCATTTTCTGCCACCCTTCATAGCCATAATGTGATCAGTATAGACTGCAGCAGGATTTTCAACCCCCACATTCTAGATATTACACACCTACTAATACCATGCTTTTAAGGATGAGAGTGTGCACGATGTCAGAAGCAATTATTGACTGATGCCAAATGTAGGTACTGGAAGGAGAAAAAGAAGAGAAAATTAGTTGTCTTTAAAAAGCAAAAGCCATTACAACCATTTTTGTGAAATGTTTATTATTGATGCCTGGTTGTCACACAGCACAATAACAATTGATGTCAAAACCTGAAGGGCTGCCAAACAAATGAGGGATTTGTCAGATTACATTTGCCATGCGTTTGATTTGACAGCAGCAGTTAACTCCGGATAAGTGGTCTCAGTCTTCATAGTGTGTGGGCTCATTGTGTTAGTAACAGATAAACTCTGAAGGCTCAGTGATTTAACACAATGAAAGTTTATTTCTTGTCTCTTTCTATCCAATGTGAGACTCCTCCATGGGTGGCTGTCTCCTAAGTAGAGTTTTGAGAATCTAGCTTCCTTCTCTGCTATTGTCAACAGGCAGTTCCCAAGGTCTCTCTGGGGGTGAGGGTTGGGGACCAGAGGCCCACTCCCCAAAACCAGCCAGAGGGAGAAAGAACATGGCCAATCATCCACGGGAGGATTTCAGGGTCAGGTGTGGCTGTGAAAGACATCATACCTATAATGTATTGGCTAGTACTCAGAAACAGGGCCAACCTAACCACAGGGAAGGTAGGAAATGTAGTTGTTTGAGCTTGGAAAATGATACCCCAAAGTATGACATTTGGACAAGCTGAGTGATTTGAATTAAAGGAAATTTAAAGGCCTTCATAGCTGCCTTAGAATCATGGTCTCTAACTTTTCTCTGTTTCTACCTCCTAAGTCCAGGGAGAGCTGTCTCTGAAGTTCCCTTATCTGACTAAAGGAAATTCTTCTATTAAAAAATGCAATTATCTTGAACTTCCTAAAATCTCGTTAACCACAAAAGATTAACTCAGAAGACTAGAAGTTCTCCACCTTTGATAGTAAATACATTATCTATTATTCTAAGTACTGCCACCTGAGAGACTTTATCTGCACAAGACAACCCTTGTTTGTAGCAGGTAACTTGTCACTACCTCCCCAGATCTCTGAGGAACTGTGTCCCAGGATATCATCTGTTCTTCAGCCCCATTCTTTCTCCTAAAAATTATTTACTACCCTTCTAAAATTGCCTGTAGCTTCCACTTCTCTCTCCCCAGTGAACAAAGTATTTAAGCTTCAACCACCTCCCCCTTTGACTTTTATATGTTGAAACTCATTTCATATCCAAGTATGGCTCCTGTGCACATGTGCCAGTTAATAAATGTATTTGCCTTTTCTCCTGTTAATCTATTTTCAGATTATTACAGCAGAATCAAACCTTCAGAGAAGAAGAGGAAATTCTCTTCCTTCCTATGTAGTCTATGTATGTGTTCAAGAAAAAGAATCTAGGGGCTGGGGTTGTGGCTCAGTGGTAGAATACTCGCCTCGCATGTGTGAGGCCCTGGGTTCGATTCTCAGCACCACGTAAAAATAAATAAATAAAATAAAGCTATTGTGTCCATCTACAACTAAAACAATATAAAAAAAGAAAAGAAAAAGAATGTATTTCTTGGCTCTTAATAAGCCAAGGTGAAAGCTCCTGTATGGGACACAAAATTGACATCTTAATATTATTGTGAAAATAGTTTCAACCTCATGGGTCCCTGAAAGAGACCAGAGACTTCCAGGGATCTCTGGGCCATACTTTGAGACCATTGCTCCAGAACATCAGATGACCTTGGGTGATCTTAAATCACAAAACTCCAGTTTGACATTAAAAGGACATTTTTGTCTTCTAAACATTTTGCATTCAATATTAAAATGCCCTTCTTCAGTTCCCTTCCTTCCTCAGGCTCAGTCCTAAATTCCAAGGGATGTGGATAACTGCCTCCTCTCCCTGTTGGGAGCTTACGGCTGGCAGTGAAGAAAGGCAGGTCTGCTTCTTAGTACTGGGTCCTCCTCACTGCTGTGCTTATCTGTGGAATTCAGCCTCTTTCCACCTATTTTTTTTTTTGTACCAGGGATTGAGCTCAGGGGCACTCAACCACTGAACCACATCCCCAGCCCTATTTTGTGTTTTATGTAGAGACAGGGTCTCACTGAGTTGCTTAGCGCCTCGCCATTGCTGAGGCTGGCTTTGAACTCGCGATTCTCCTGTCTCAGCCTCCCAAAGTGTTGGGATTACAGGCTTGTGCCACCGCACCCAGCTTCCAACTACTTCTTTCAGCTCAATGTATGTCCCTCTCTGGGTCATATCTCAGCTCCCTGTCTCTCCTTGGCCATGACAATGCAAAGAAGAGCAGCCATATTCTTCTCTGAGTCCTAGCAGGAAGTCCACCCACTTAGTCCAGCATCCTTTCTCCTGGGATTTCCTGACAAGTATTGCCCTCCTGCTCAGTCCCAACAAATTATGGCAGTCCCCTCCCTCACCATTCAGTGGTTTGGGAAGTTGCAATGACTCAGTAGCCCACGTAACACTTTCTACCTCTCCTCATGCACAGGCACATACGTGCATTTTACAACCTCCAAACAGGAAGCTCTCTGGTGCCAAGTCCATTCCATGTCCCTCTAATTCCTTCTGGTGGGAGATAAAGACAGGGGTAACCACTATAGCTCCTGCACTGTTGTTAGAACTCACAGAACTCTCTCCCTGCCTCCTCTGCCAATGCTCTTTCTCTAGGTCCTTGTCTAAGCTGGAGAGACAACCCATTCTAGAGAGACATTTGTTCTGTTTGTTTGGACTTCCTTTCAAGTCTCTTCTCTCTCACTAGATGTGATGCCTCTTGAATCCTGAAGTCAAGAATTCAAGGCAAATTCTTCAAAGGTTTAGTCCTTGTCCAATAATGCTTCCCTCCTCCAGGGAAAATAGAAGCCTCATCTCTTAATGTTCAGGAGCCAGTGATGGTGAAAGACAAAAATAAAACACCCTAGTTAAAGTCTTGAATTATTAGTCTGCTATGTACTAAGATGAGTGCAAAAGGGTTAAGTGGTTCCTGGGCAACAATTATACCTTAGGGATCTTTGGAAAGAGAGAAAAACTTATTTCAAAGGACAGCTTTAATGTGGGTATTTTTAGATGCCTCTACTAGTTCGGGGCAAGGCCTGGAGCTAGTAGGCATTGTATTTGGAGAAGTCTAGGGGAGAAGTAAATAGTACCTGAACATGTCTTGTGGAAGGAGATAAGAAGAGATAAGTGGTTTCTAGGCCATTTTTATCTGGAAAAGTATTTTCTTCCAGTGCCAGCTCCTGCCCTCAGCTCCAGATTTTGCCAAGCAGACCTTCTTTCCCAGTGTTCTGTCTCTGAATTCCTCTTTCATCTTGACAGTACTATCAGGTAGGAGAAACCCAGGCCATAGGAACAGCTAGCATAAAGGTGGGAAAAAGTTTCCACTCTGCCTTCTGAAGGGTCACTGAAATTAACTGACAATGGGCAGACTAACAGGAGAGAAAGACATGCAAATTAATTAACATGCATGGGATCATCACCAGTGAGTAATTATCCAGTAAGATTCAGAAATGAGAGATTGTAGGCAATTTTGAGGAGTAGTTAATGATTTTTAGAGAATTGAATGGACACAAGAACAGACAAGGGTCTTGGATAAGATTCCTATCATACTGGGGGAGGCAATAGCAAGGTAAAAGAAGATGAAGAAAAGAACTGCAGGGGCTGAACTTCACAGTGAACAGAGGTTCTTATTATTCAGATGAAGTCTCTCAGGTAACTTTCACAAATAGATGAAAAGTTTGCCTTGGTACATTGAGGACTTTAGCCTCTTCTATTCTCTGGCAGTTAATCTTCCCTGGTTATTTGATGAAGTTTCTAGGGAGGGGGCTAAGACAATTTTATTTCTTTTGGAAGAAGTTTCCTGGGTCATCTAGGGGAACTTCAGAGAGAGTCCTACCTATCTTTGGGGGAGGAACAAGGGAAGGTCAAAGAGACCTTGACTCTTAGGTAGTTGTGGAGCCCTTCCAATTTCCATTAATTCTCATTGCTCAGCATGTTAAAGTGTCATACTTTGGGGTATTGTTTTATGAGCCCCAACACTAGGAAGGAGAGATAAGGCCTGATCCCTCTTTGCTCAACCAGCATCCCTCAGTTAGAAATGCCAGGTCATGTTTTGTGGGCTATCCTGATTTCTGAACACTTGTTGACACCTGCTCCCAAACCCAAAGTCTCCCATATAGGAATGCTGTGCCTGGGAGGCTCCTAAGGACTCTCAGGGAACATACAGGTGAGCTCAATATCAGCAATGGCTGAAGAAAGAGTGACCGGCATCTCTTCTCCAAGATGCTGGTGACTCCTCTGTGTCTAATGGGAAATCTCAGCCCTGTCTACAGGGGAGGACACTGGCAATATCTTGCAAGCCCCAGGACCAGTGCAGAGCAGAGCCACAGGAAAGAGCTCCAGCCCTTCTGTGGAGGGGCAGGTAGTCACAAAGACTGACAAAAGATTTACAGAGTAGAACACATATGGGCACCATTACTGTGTTGGTCTACACAGAAGCAGATTCTAAACAAGGAGAACAAAATTTTTACCCATAGGCCAAAGACCCTGGGGTTCCACATACCATTGACAGCTGTCACATCAAATGCAGATCAATGTGTACATCCTGGTTCTGATACAATCAATGACATGTTCTGTAATAAGAGTTAGGAGGTCTGTTGAGCTGAGCAGACAGCAGGTGTGAGTAAAGTTGAACTTAATTTGCTGCAAAAGGAGGTGGAGGGAGGCACTGGCAAAACCATTTCTTCTGGGTTGGGTTTGTAGCTCAGTGGTGGAGCACTTGCCCAGCATGTGTGAGACACTGGGTTCTATTCTCAGCACCACATATAAATTAATAAAATAAAGGTCCATCAACAACTAAAAAATAAATAAATACAAAATTAAAGCATTTTTTTCTTTTGACTGGAACGATGGAGAATATAGCCTCCTAAGGACGTGAGTGTAGAGCCCAGGCAGGAAACAGTTGTATTCAAATAGTCACTTGTGAGTAAAGGACATCCAAAAGACCAGGGAGTGATTGTTGATATAACTGAATTTCCTTCTATGCACTAATAAAAATTCTAGTGTTTAAAAGCGTGCCAGGATTGCTGACTTGATATTAAAATGTTGAAATAATACAGATAAGATAATTATGGACACTGAAACAGATGGCTTGCAACTCCATGAAGTACTCCATATTTGGGAGTAGTTTTGCATAATTGAATAATTTATAATAAATACATAATATTTTTCAGTTTTTCAAAACAATCAACAGAGTAGTTTTAAAAAAGAGACCGGGCATAAATAAATCAAGACATTAATGTGGCAATTCCCAGTTGTAAGAATATGAATGATTGTTCTTTCATTTTTTATACTTTCTATATTTTTTAAGTTTCCAAAAATAGAATGAAATGCATGCAAGCGACCCACTCAGGAGACATGAGGAATGGCCAGGGCTTGTCCATGAACTTGGGTAATCCATTAGAAGTTGGCCCTATTTTTAATTTTCCTCTGCAGAATACCTATAGCCCATGGGTCTCTACATAGTCTCGATTTGTCACCTGTGTAAGAAAGGCTTTTGTGGGCTTTATTCTAGTTATTATTGCTGAAGTATAAATTAACACAAAACTTAACACCTTAAAACAACCATATCAGTTTACTCATGATTTTGTGAATCCACAGCTGGAGAAGGGCATGGTAGGGCTGTTCTCACGTTGGGTCTTTCTTGTATTAACAGTCAGAAGTTAACAGGAGCTGGAGTTATCGGAAGGCTCAACTGCGCTGAATGTTCCAGAATGTCTCATTCACATGATTGGTAGCTGATGTGAGCTGAATGCACGGTCAACTAAGAACCCACCTGTGGCTCTCCAGTCTAGCCAACTCAAAATGATTGGACTTGGATCCATACCTAGGATCTAGCTTCTCCCAGGACAAGCATCTCAAAGGAACCAGGCAGTAGCTTCAGACCTGTTCCGACCTGCCTGGTTTGTCACATGTCTCTCTTCCATTGCATATCATAGTCTAGATTCAAGGGAAAGGGGATTAGCCTACATCTGATAGAGTGCCATGGTCACATTGTAAAAGAGCACATGGGGTGAGAACACTGTTTCAGGCACCTCTGGAAGATGAAATCTACCTCTATCATTCATTTCAATGCTTCTCAACCTTTGTTATCTCACAGCACACACTGAAAGCATTAATTTGGGTACAGCTCATGACACACCAGTTGGGAAACTCTGACTGGTTAACTATGATGAAGAAAGCTTCCTTTCCTCTAAGCTTAGGATGCATTCAAGAGCAAAGTTTCTTGATTTTACTTCTTGCACTTTTGGAGACTTGTTGAGGAAGTCACTTCCTAAGCCAACTGATGGAGAGTTGGGACTACTTTTTCTTCTAGTAGGCACAGGGTCTCTGGTCTAATGCCTAAGTCCTTAATCCACTTTAGTTGAGTTTTGTGCACGGTGAGAGATAGGAGCTCAATTTCATTTTGCTACACATGGATTTCCAGTTTTCCCAGCACCATTTGTTAAAGAGGCCATCTTTTCTCCAATGTATGTTTATGGTACCTTTGTCTTATATGAGGTAACTATATTTATGTGGGTTTGTTTTTGTGTCTTCTATTCTGTATCATTGGTCTACGTGTCTATCTTGGTGCCATTTTTGTTACTGTAGCTCTGTAGTATAATTTAAGGTCTGGTATTATGATGCCTCCTGCTTCATTTTTCTCACTAAGGATTGCTTTGGCTATTCTGTGCTTCTTATTTTTCCAAATGAATTTGAAGTAAAATCAAGAATCAATAAATGGGATGGTATCAAACTAAAAAGCTGCTTCACAGCTAAGGAAACAAGAATGTGACGAGAGAGCTTACCGAATGGAAGAAAACCTTTGCCACTTGCACCTCAGCTACAGCATTAAACTCCAGGATATATAAAGAACTCAAAAAACAACAACAAACAACAAACAAACAAATAACCCAATCAATAAATGGGCAAAGGAACTGAACAGGTACTTTACAGAAAAAGAAATATGAATAGTCAATAAATATATGAAAAAATGTTCAACATCTCTAGCAATTAGAGAAATGAAAATCAAAACTACACTGAGATTCCGTCTCACTGTAGTCAGAATGGCAATTATCAAGAATACCAGTAAGAATAAGTGTTGGTGAGGATGTGGGGAAAAAGGTACACTCATACATTGCTGGTGGGACTGCAAATTTCCATTCTGGAAAGCAGTATGGTAATTCCTCAGAAAACTTGATACGGAACCACCATTTGACACAGTTATACTACCCACTCCTTGGTATATACCCGAAAGACTTAAAATCAGCATACTGCAGTGATGCAGCCACATCAATGTTTATAGCAGTTCAATAATAGCTAAGCCATGGAACCAAACTAGGTGCCCAACAACAGATGAATGGATAAAGAAAATGTGGTATATAGACATAATAATGGACTATTCCTCAGCCATGAAGGAGAATGAAATTATGGCACTTGTTGGTAAATGGATGGAACTGGAGACTACCATGCTAAGTGAAATAAGCCAATCCACCAAAACCAAAGGCCAAATGATCTCTCTGATATGCAGATGCTAATACATAATAAGGAAGGGGAGGGAAGAATAGAAGTTCATTGGAATAGACAAAGGGGAAGGAGGGAAAGGAGGGAGAGTAGGAATAGAGAAGACAGCAGAATGAATCAGACACAACTTTCATAATGTTCATATATGAATACATGACCAATGTTAACTCCACATCGTGTACAACCACAAGAATGGGAAGTTATATTCCATGTATGTAAAATAGGTCAAAATACACTCTACAGTCATGTATATCTAAAAAGAACAAAAAAAATTTTAAAGAGTGAGATTTCTCACATTCCAGGGTAATTCTTGAGCCAACAGAAAAGAAACTCACTAGCTCAGATCCCTCTGTGCTTAGATCTCTTTGCTATAACAATTTTTGTGTCCAAAAGTTTTGAGATAGTTTTTCATCTTATCTCCCCTAAACATTAAAGCAGAGAAAACATGCATTCTTCATGCATTGGATCAGAACAAAATATATGTTACCAATCAAACAGAATAATAACCGCAATGAATTGAACATTTCAAATATGTTAAAATTCATGAGTTCATAATGATTTCAAAAGAACAATGATGAGAGAAATCATTATAGCAATCTTTGGAGATTTCCAGGGCACTAACTCATTCAGAAAACTGAAATATATATATAAAAAAAAAGACAAAGCATTTATCCTGCCTTCCCTATATGAACTACACTCCATGGTATTCCAGTTATCAATGTGCTGCTCTTGGCTCCAAATATGCCCATCTTTGCACTGCTTTGTGATTCTGGTACTGAACCTTGTAAACATTTCTCTGTGGCCAGCTGGCATAACATTAAACTTTTGTTAGCAAAAGGTGTTGGTGGATATTGCAGGAGGGAGTCACTCTTGCTGGCTCTAGTGTGCTTTTCCTCCTCTTTCCTGCAGTGCACAGTGGCCAACAGTGTGGAGGACGTCCCAGTGAGTTGTAGCAGCACTCCTGTGAGCAGCTTTCTATCAATCTGTGTCAGACTCCTGCAGTGGGCAGTTTCCTGCCTGCCAGCCCTAGCCTAAAGTACTTTAGTGAATTTCTCCACTGTCCAATCATACCCTCCATCCTTGAGAGTGGCGAGACCCTCTTCCTGTTTGTCACTTCCCTGTTATGACTCAGCTGTAGAAGTAGAAGGTGCTACTTCTACAGTAGAGCTGTTAAGTAGAGGCCAATATCTACTGTTTCTACATTTTTAGAGCTTCTTAATCTCTAATTAATAATTTCTTACATTAAAATTCTCTTATTCTAAATGGGAGAGAATGTTTCTGTCTCCTGTTTTCAACACTGACTGATTCACATAATTGAATTAGTCTATTTTTCATTGCTATAATAAAATACCTGTGACCAGGTAATATATGAAGAAAATTAGTTTATTTAACTCAGTTTTTCAAGGCTGAAAATCCAAAATCAAGTGTTTCCATTTGTTTGGCCTCTGGTAAGGGCTTCATGGTAGATGACATCACAATGGCAAGAATGTAGGTGAGACAGGAAACTAAAGGGCATGGAAGGGCTATTTTGTTTTTTCCTAACAATCTTCTCAAGGTCCCATGAGAACTGTATAAATTCCTTCCAAGGGCACTTCCCCTAATGACCTAATTATTTTTCACTAGGCCCACGTCTTAAAGTTTCCATCACATCCTGCATTGTTACAATGAGGACCAAGCTTCCAATAGATAAACATTTGGAGGACATACTTAAACCATATCCAAACCAACATTGGATGTAATGAATGGGGGAAAGTATACAAGAACACCAGCTAATGAACGTGCAAGGAATGAATTAAAATATTTTACACTGAGAGAAAAATAAATCTAGGCAATGATCATCAATGGATGCTAAAGCCATTAGGCAAAAGGCTGATGGAGAATGTGATAATGGATGCATCAGACTTAAATCACCAGCATCCAGAGGCAGATTGGCTGCGAGCTGATCCAGTGTAATCTTTAGTGCCACTCATTCATGTGGACCTCTTCCAAGGCCTAGAATCTAATTTGGTATTTGCAATTTTGATTTCTCTCTTAAAAAACAAAACAAAACACCCTTAAATTGCTTAACTTTGGTCTCTACGAAACCAGGATCTGCACTATCCCTGAGTCCCCTGATAAATATGAAGATCATAAAAGAGACAACTACAGGCCTCTTGATGTGATGCAATAGAAATTAGCCCCAGCCATGAAATACTTTGGCTAAAACTTTCATCTCAAACTCATCAAGCCTCTAGATATAATCTGGTTCATACAGACACTTGGGCTAGAACATGTTAAAGACACTACAAGAATGTAGTTGCCAAGTCCAAAATATGGGAGATCATCTAGAACAAATTACCCAGTATTTTCAACAGATAAAGACCATGCAGATTTTTTAAGAGACTTGAGGAATATCATCACAAGCAACATGTTTACCTTATTTGGATCTGATTCAGGTAAAATAAATGTTTATGAGATAATTTGAATTTTAACACTGACTAGATACTAGATGGTATTAGGGAATTAGTGTTAATTTCTTTTAGATATAAAAATTGGTATTGTGGATGTATTTTTTAAAGAATCCTTATTTCTTAGAGATATATGTATTTAAGTACTTTGGAATGAAACACAGTATAAAATTTGGAATTTTTAAAAAATAATGTAAGCCGGGCGCGGTGGCGCAAGCCTGTAGTTCCAGCACTTAGGGAGGCTGAGATAGGAGAATCGCAAGTTCAAAGCCAGCCTCAGCAACGGTGAGGCGCTAAGCAACTCAGTGAGACCCTGTCTCTACATAAAACACAAAATAGGGCTGGGGATGTGGCTCAGTGGTCAAGTGCCCCTGAGTTTAATCTCCAGTACCAATAATAATAATAATAATAATGTAACAAAGGGTGGGTATTATGGTTTGGATATGAGATGTCCCCCTGAAAGCTCATGACTGGATTACAGAGCTGTGACCTAATCAGTGGATTAGTCCATTTGATGGATTCATAATTTGAAAGAATTACTGTATTGAGTGATAACTATAGGCAGGTAGAATGTAGCTAGGGGAAGTAGGTCATTCTGCCGTGGCTTTTGGACTTATGTTTTGTCCCTGGCACCTCATCTCTGTTTTCCCACTACCATGATCTGAACAGTTTTCCTCTGCCATGCCCTTTGGCCATGATGTTCTGCCTCCCCTCAGGCCCAGAGGAATGGAGTCGACTGATCATGGACTGAAACTCTGGAACCATCCATTGAAATAAATTTTTCCTCCTTTAAGTCATTCTTGTCAGGCATTTTGGTCACAGTGATGAAAAGGTGACCAACACCGTTGGGTAGTAGGGGTTATTGATAAGTGAAGTTGGCATAAGGTTGATAGTGAAGCTGAGTGATGGGTACACAGAGGCTCATTATAAATAAATCTGTCATATTCATGCACACTTTGGTGTATGTTTAAAAATGCCACAAAAAAAAGCTTAACGAAATAAAATATATGCTACCATAGGTGGCATATTGTCTGCATATTAATAACCACCAAATTCATATATTATATTGCAGTTTACAGAGCACTTTTCATACATAATTTAATGTAATTCTCACCTCAGGCCTACACGGCAGATTTTATTATCTTCATTTCACAGGGAACAATTTCAGAGTAGTTAAGCCAGTGGCTCAGAGGCCCGGCACTAGTAGGAGGCCAGAATGGGAATCAGATCCAAGCCTTTGATTTCCAAATCCCAAGCTGTACCTGGTGAGGTGGAAGAAAAGATGGATGATACTGGTTAAGTCATTTAACTCTGAGCCTTAGAAACATGAGAGCAATAATACTTAGACTGCCTTCTTCTTAGTTGTGAAGAAACTCAGGTCTGATCATTTCTAGAAAAGTGCTTTGCAATTATAAAGTGCCTTCTGAATTCAGATCAACATATATAGACTAGTTTGCCTGTAAGGGATGCTACAAATATGGAAGAAGATGGAGAGCTCTGGAGGCTGGTTTTGGGCAAAACAGAGTTTGCTCTTGGCAAATTTTGTATCTTCTTTCTGTAGACCTCCTCACATTCCAAACTCCATACCTTACATCAATATTAACTGATAATGCTTAAGATGTTTTTCCTGTGGTATCTGAATGCTTGCCACGGTCCCTGGTGTACTCTATTGTTATGTAGCTTGTAGGAACAGTGGCTCCACAACAGCTGTTTATACCAGAAAGTTTTATGGATTGTTTTTAGGCTGATAAAATGAAACTGCATGGTATTTTCTCTTCTTTTACAGAATTCTCTATTAGATTATTTATACTAAGTCAGCCCTACTCATGAATTTTCATCAAGTAACACTGGAAAACAAATGAGACACTTGATTCTCTGGGGGATAGGGAGGAATGAAGTAGTACAGTTGAAATGACTGATATTAAACAATTATTACAAAAACAAAAACTGAAACCTCTTTAGGGACTGGGTATACCTAAAAAGCCATGTCAAAATGCCAGCATCCCAACAACCCCTCCAAACATCTTGCTCTAAAGTACATGTTCAAGGAGGGCAATATAATTCTGTCAGTGTATATTTAAATACTAGCAGGAACACTGAAATATAACTATATATTTTGCTTTAAGATGTCTCATTTGTAATTAATTGTTTCATAGTAATAGTTTTAGCCATAAATGACTTTGGAAGTTGCTTTACCTGTGTCTCAATCTTCTTAGCCATAAATTGGGAACACTAATAATGATTATCTCATAGACTAGAGATTAAATAAGATCATATATATGTAAAAGTATTGTGCCTTGCTTAGGGCCTGGTTCAAAACAGACATAAAATATTAATCTCTTTGAACATAAGTACAGTTAGTCCCTTGTCATCTGCAGAGGATTGATTCTAGGATCCCTGCAGATACCAAAATCAGCAGACACTCAACTCCTTTTTATAAAATGGCATATTGGGTTGGGGGTAGGAGCTTGCCTCGCAGGTGTGATGCCCTGGATTTTATCCCCAGCACCACAAATAAAATAAAATACATATGGTATAGTATACAATAAAATACAATGGCATAGTATTTACAGTACTCATAAGCTAAACACATCCTCTCATATTCTTTAAATCATCTCTAGATTACTTATGATACCCAATACAATGTAATGCTGTGGAAATAGTTGTTACATTATTCTGTTTAGGGAATAATGACAAGAAAAAAGTCTGTGCATGTTCATTACTCGTGCAATTTTTTGTTGTTATTCAAATGTTTTCAATCTGCATTTGGTTGAGTCCACTATGTAGACCCGAAGGATATGGAAGGCCAAGGGTAGATTGTCCTTATTAAATTGTAATTGCCATAGGTACTCAGAAAGCAACTGGCATGGCTGATGGAGTTTTGTAGATTCTGCTGAACCATGATGTAGTTTTTGAGCACCAAAGACACTGGAAAGAAGAGGCCTCTATCCCAGTGCCTGGGATGAGACAGAGCAGAACATCAGTTTGAGAATCTTGGAGATAAGTATGTATATGTGTTGTTAGTGCACATATTTTCAACTTTTCCAAATGTTTGGTGTTTTTTCTAATAGAACGTTGTAATAAATAAAGTTGAAAATAAATATTGTGGCCTTTTGAGCTACACAGCCTTGGTTAGCCTCTGCAGAATAGATGGAAATCAATAGAACAGATCTTTGAACACATTAAATGGGCACTGGGGAAGCAGAAATGCAGTGGGGGCACCTGGCAGGGACAGGGACAGACACTTTTTCCTCACATGGTGAACACAGGGCTGCTCAGAGAGACCCACTCTGTGTAGGAGCACGGGTGTAGACAGGCAGTAATCATTTCCAGTTCTGCTTCCAGGCTACCTGGGGAAGCAGCCTTATTCTTATTCTGTTCTCAAAATGGAAAATTTCAGCCCCAGGATTTCAAAAGGAACTTCTAGAGCATGTGAAAAATCCCTCACTCATCTAGAGTAGAATTAGAGTACAATTTCAGAATTACTTTAAAAGTGAATCTCAAATGTCCTGAAACTAGCATGTCTGTGACTACTAAGAGTTGTGTGAATGGCTCATTGGAATGTGACTGCTTTGATTTAATGGTTCACACTGGGCATGGGATAAAAGGGAATGAATGGTGCATTACTTACCTCAAACACAGAGCAGCCCCTTGCTATCTACAGGAGCCTGTTGAAGTTAATCAAATTTACACAAATGAGAGCATACATGGATATCTAAATCTAAAAAAAGGTTTACTTTTTTCCCCTCCCTACTGGGGACTGAACCTGGTGATGCTCTACCTCTGAGATACATCCCAGACCTTTTTTATTTTATTTTGAGACAGTCTTGCTAAGTTGTCCAGGCTGGCCTCAAACTTGCAATTCTCCTGCCTTAGCCTCCTGAGTAGCTGGGATTTACATATTTTAAATATTATTGAAGACAATACACATCTATTGAGCACCAACTATCTACAATGTGAATACATATGAAATACATATGACAGCTAATACTTTACTGTAATAAGTGAATTATGTAATTTCAGAAATGTATCTTATCCATACTTTTTGCAAGCGCAATCTCTTCTCCAAGACATCATTTCAAGAATCATTATCACTAGGCTGGTGGTGCACACCTATAATCCCAGCTACTGGAGGGGCAGAGGCAGGATGATTGCAAGTTTGAGGTTAGTCTCAGCAACTTAGTGAGACCCTATCTCTAAAGAAAAATTTGAAAAGGACAGGAGGACTGGAGGCGTAGTGTAGTTCGGTGGTGGAGTGCTTGCCTAGTATGTACAAAGCCTTGTATTCAGTTCTCCCTCACCTCACAAAAGAATCATTGTAGTTTCCACAGTCGTGTGAGTATCAAATCTGGGCTGAAGTTAGGAGTCATTACTATTCTCCAATTGTATTGTCTGAATGGTGTAATTTTTTTAAAAAAATAGTTTAAAAAGTAAAATTGCCAATGGTTTGCAAAGTATAAACTGAAAAGCCAGAGTCCACCTCCATGCCACACCCCCAGTTCTCCCCTGCAGGGGTAAATCTGGTAATAGATCTTCGCATTCACTTCAAGAGAATTTTTATGCATACACGAGCATATGTGACCCAGATGTTGGCCATCCATCTCATCTGCTTGGATGACTTTCTTTTAGACCCATGCCAAGCTCGACACAAAACTCAGCCCATTGACCAGCATTTACAAGAAATCCAATCACACTAAATATACCCTGATTTTTAAAATACTATTAAAGATTGATGGTGTTGGAAAGAAGGTCATATTGCACAGCATCAACATCTTTCTCAAACAAAACAAAACTGTTGAAAATGTCTTTCCCTAGTGTTGCCAGCCCACACCACAAACTGAGCATGCTCCTTCCTGGCCTCTGTTTAGCTACTTTTGATATACACATCCCTAGTCATTACTGTCACACCTGCTCCAAGTCTCCTACATCTCTACTGCAACCCCTACCCTCACCCATCCACCCCACTTGTAAGGATGCCAACATTTCATTTAATCAGTCCTCTTTTGATGGACTTTTAGGTTGCTTCTGGTTTTATTTTACTGTGTTAAACCATGTCCTGATTAGCATTTAGAGGATACAAACATCTTTGAACATTGAGCTTGTTGTCAGGCAAATTCTTAGGAGTATAAATCTAGATCGAGGACATATGTACTCACAATTTGGATATATTGTGACAATTTACTCTGTATGAAAGGGCATGAACGTACATTCCCATAAGGCACGGGAGCAAACCTAAGCTTTCTCCACATTTTGACCAATGTTGGATATTACTAAACCTGGGCATCTTTACCAATCCTCATTATTATTTTAACTTGCATTTCAAATTTTGAGTAAGATTAAGCACCTTTTCATCTATTTATTTGCCATCTGTGTGTGTGTGTGTGCATGTGTTGCTTTGAACTGAGGGCCTTGTACATGCTGAGCAAATGTTCTACCACTGAGCTACACGCTCAGCCCCCTATTCATATTTCTTTCTCAATAAAAATCTTCTTTTCTCTGTTCTTTATTTAGGTGTTGATACTAACAAAACCCCTCTTTTTCTAGAAATGATCATTCCCTTGGCCTCCAGGACACTTCATCTTCAGATTCTCTGGCATCTCTTTCTTGTCCCTTTCCTGTCCTTTGATCGCCTCTAGAACGCCTCTGCTCCCCAGGGTCCCAGCCTCATCCTGCCTCCTTTCCTCATGTACACTCTCCCACAGTGATCTCACCCACTTGCCTGATAATAGGTACATCTTATTGACCACTTTTAATGTTCTAGAATTCTACTGGGTGTTCTAAATGCTTATTATGATAATTCTATGGGGTCAGTATTATCATCCCCAGTTTTCCAAATGAGGAAACTGAGGTCACAGAGTAAGTAGCCTGCCAAAGGCTGCACCATCAGTAAATGGCAGAGCTGGGATTTGACGCGAGGGCTGTGCCTCTCCAATGTCTAAGCTCTTTCTATAACTACTTTTGTCAGGTCCTCATTCACCATTTAAGGGGAGATCATTTCAAATCTGTAATGCTACCCTAGGCATCTCCCCTGGCCTCCACACGTATACGTTCAATACCTCCATGGAAATTACTGCCTGGACATCTGCAGGAATCTCCAAATAGCATGCTTTCCCATGAGCCTACCTGAACCTGTCCCTCCTGGTCCCAACCCTCAATCAGTCACCAAGTCCCATAGAAATAGCTCAGGCATCTGAGCCTTCTTTCCTTCTCTCCGCCACTCCTTTGGCACAGAGCTTTGTCATTTCTTGCCCAGAATATCACACACCTCTGTCCTGTTCTCTCTACTGTCAGACTTTATACCCTCTAGTTCATCCCCATCTCTGCTGCCAGAGGTAGCTTCTCCAATAAGCGTAATAATCCCAAAGACTTTATCTTATAAAGGTTTTATCTTTAAGGCTCTTAAAGGAATAAGCAAAATAATCTATGTAAAATAGTCAGCTCACACTAATTCCTCAATAAATGTTAGGGCTCTTATCTTCCTCCTAAAAAGTCAGTCTGTAACCTAAGTCCCTACAGCCTGCACAGTAACATCTACAGGCCCAACGGCTTCCAAGGCCCTCACCTGCTCCCTGGTTCTTGCCTCATTCCCTTGGCTCTCATCAACCAAATTCCTCCCTGTGTTTGCACAGACTGTGTGCTCTGCTTGGACTTCCCTTCCCCTACTTATCTCACATATGAGCACCTTTAACTCCTTTAAGAGCTAATGCAAATGGCACTTTTCCCATGGTGCTGACCCTAAATTCCTCTGTTCAGGTTCCCAGGCCCCTTCGCTGACCTCCTTTATTTATTCTCACAACACTGTATTGCAATTCTTTGTTTACCTGCCTATCTCCACAAAGCTGAGAAAAGGGACTATTTTTCATCCATCATCATACCCTCAACTTGTGGCACTCATAAGCTACTTTACAAATGTGTGTGGAATTAACGTGTTCCATGTGCTAACAAGTACTCATGTTTCCCTGGCCTCTTCCACAATAGCCACGGAGAGAAGGAATGAAGCCCCTCCAGCACAGTGACAGCGCACGCAGCCTCCTGGCCTAGTCCCCATCTCTGCATCCTGGCCTGAATTGGGAGGTTAGCTTAGTCACTTAGACCCTGCAAAGTTGGTCCCAGCCATCTTGTGGACAATTAAGAAGATCAAAAGAGAACGTGTGAGCAGCTAAAATGCAGCCAAGATGTGAGTAGTTACTAAATTGTTAACTGTTAGCTGTGGGGGCAGAAAAGTGGGAAATCTTTCCTCACTCATCATAAGGATCATGACTGACACCTCTATAACAAAAGGCAGGTTAACGAGAAAAATGTAACATGTTTATTTAATCAAAGCTTTATGCAACATGAGGGTCTTCAGAAATGAAAACTCAAAGACCCCAAGAAAGCTGCCTATGCTTGGGTTTGATGAAGAGAGGACAGCTGTGCAGAAATGTGATGGACAAAATGTTATCTAATGGAACAGACTGAGGGGTCCCTGTCTGCTCAGATCCCTCTTGGCCTCTCTGTGTAGCCTTCCTCCTTCCCAGGTACAGGGCAGGACCTTCTGGAAGGAGGCCTCCAAGGGAGAAGGGAAAGCATGAACTTTCTAGGTGTCATGACTGACTTTGTGGGGAGAGGGTTTCTAATTCCTATGACACACCTTGGGGAGGAAGAGTTCTGGTTTTTGATTCACTTTGGGGGAGAAAAGGGGACAGAAGGCAGAAGGACAGAAGGTCAGAGACATTTTATCACACAACTTCTAAAGACTTCCAGTCTCCTTTAGTTCAAAGTACTTAGCAAGTTAGAACTCCATACTTCAGGGTGCCATTCTCCAAACTCCAATATAGCCAAAACCAAAGGAGGAATCATTATTTTCATGAAATGGTGTAATACCTGGAAAGAAGACAGTTTTATAGTTGAGTTTAAATTCACTATGTTACTCTGTCCTAACAAATTAACCCTGAAATATCATTGTCTTGACATCCAAAAGGGGGCTAGTTTCCATCACAGGACACGCCCACCATAGAGGATATGGATCTTGCCCTACTCAGTACTCAGGGACTCATACCTGTGGAGTGTGGCAGATTGAGGTCTCTGAAAAGCAGACTCTGAAAGGAAATTAACATGCAGAATGTTAATTTAGGAGTACCCTTGGATCACCACCTGTAAAAAAAGAGCAGCTGGAAACTAGAATGTACAGAGGGAATTACTGGGCTGCCATGTGGGCTTAGCAATAGCCTTGGCCCAACCCCTAGATCTCTGGAGCTTAGATAGCCCTGTAAATCTGTCCAGACTTGGGCCAAGAGGCCATGTCAATCAGGGCAAACCTTGGGTGGGGAGGCTCTCTGCAGCTGAAGCTGCCCTGTAGAAATTGACAGCTGAAGACTGACTGTGGACAGTACTTCCAGTCCCTAGGGCCACACAACTTTCATGGAAAGGAACAGGAGCTCACACGTGGAGCTACCTTATCATGTAGTATCAGCATCCTGGGAACACATGCCAAACATCTTAGCTTGGGCGCTCCTAGAGGTTGACTCAGAGACTGGGATGTGAGCACAAGTCATCTGCTTGGGAATGTGGAAGTGAGATGGGAAGGAAAGACAATCAGCACGGAGATCTTTAAAGAACAGGAAACTAGCCAGGTGCAGTGGCGCAAGCCTGTAATTCCAGCACTTAGGGAGGATGAGACAGGAGAATGGCGAGTTCAAAGCCAGCCTCAGCAACGGCGAGGCGCTAAGCAACTCAGTGAGACCCTGTCTCTACATAAAACACAAAATAGGGCTGGGGATGTGGCTCAGTGGTTGAGTGCCCCTGAGTTCAATCTCCAGTACCAAAAAAAGAACAGGAAACTCCTGGAGACTGAGAGCAGAACATGCCCCCAGAGTTGTGCCATTCGAAGAGTCAAGAAGAGGTGGTATTTATCACCAAATCCTCTGGGACATTACTCAAGGCCACTCCCAGAGGAGTCATTCTCTGGTAGTTTAGACCTGCCTAGGGCCCTTGAACAAAAAGTTACAAGTGACTGGAGAAAGACTCCATTGAAGTGAAGAGGAACTAGGACCACTAAGGGGACATGAGCTGAGTACTAACAGTGTCTGCCACACCAGAGGGACAGAGCCTGCACAAGCTTAGTGACATGATGATACCTCAACCCAGAAGTGACATGTTCACATGTGACATGCACAGAGCTTGTCACATGGCCTCTCACAGTGCTGGGTTAAGACAAGCAATTAGCCTTGCCTCCGGGGAGGGAAGGAGAAAGTATGTTGTTGAGTCTTGATATCCTCTACTACACCTCCTCTTCTACCTACTAGCTGTGTGAGGGGGAGGAGCTGTTTATCTTTATGAGCTTCAATATACTCATCTGTAAAGTGGGGAAAATAGCACATCTCACATGTGAGAAATGGGAGTAATGAATCTACCATCATGACACAGAACTGGTGACATTCTGGTTCTAACCTTGAGTCAAATGAATGAAAAGAACCTTTTATGGTTCATTTTATTATTACACTTTATAACTCAAATGCATTACCTATATATATATTTTTCTTTTGTGGTACTGAGGATTGAACCCAGGGGCACTTTACCACTGAGCTATATCCTCAGCCTTTATTTCTTTTCTTTTTTTTTAATTTTTAATTTTGAAACTGAGTTTCACTAAGTTGCCTCAGTTGGCCTTGAACTTGTGATCCCAGTGCCTCAACCTCCTCAGTAGCTAGGATTATAGGTGTGCTCTACCACACCCAGGCTTATTATCTATATTATTTTTGTGTATTAAATATAACATGAAAATAATAAATAAGGGATGCTCATTTGAAACGAGATGTTGTTGACGTTGTAAGATTGATTCAAATATGTAAATAAATCAAAGCTATGAAAACATTTTAAAATGTTCTCCCACAGTGCCTAGCACACAGTGGGCACTCAGTAAATGGTAACCATCACTATTACTTGGGAACTAGTGAACATCAATCTCATTAACCACAGTCCAAAGTAGATGTGGAATGCGAGTTGCCCAAATAGATTATCAGCTGCAGGATCTACTTGGCGACAAAGAACTGACCTATGCCTGTGGCTCACCATGTAAACACAGTCATAGTAATTTACTAAGAGCAAGACCTATTTCCTGCTGAGCACTTCCAGTCCAGCCTCCAGAGCTAGACACAGGAGAAGAGGTCAAATACGTTCATGAGGAACCAGTTTTCCTTCTCACCAGCTTCTAAACAGTCAAGGCTGCCTTGCTGCAATGTCATCAGAATGAGATGTGGAAATTCCTCACCTGCCATAAACTAGACAGAGCTTTTCAGATGCAAACCATATACATACTCAGAGGAGAGGACAGAAACCAAAGAGAAAAGTCACTTTCAAAGCAGCATCCCCTCCCCCACCCCGCTACCCCTCCCGATTCTATACACACGCTAAGCACACATTGCTCTTCAATCTGCTACGAAAACAGAATTTTAAAATAAACCCTCGTCTACTCTCTCAAGTCAGAATTTAGAAGAGGATGGATTTATGGAAGTTGAATTTGTTCTCTCAAATTAGTTCCAATCACACACATGTGCACACACCCCCCAACCACACATACATACCCACAAAACGAAGCTCTCATTATCAGGCCAGATATAAGCCCTCAGCAAGAGAGAGACATAGGATAATTTGGAGGACAGGCTTGAAGCTGCATAAAAATAAAACACACAAAAGCCAGCAGATGGCACTTAATCATAATTCTTTCCTATGATTTCTATTAATTGTCAAAGATTCTTCATTCTGTCTTCCCAATAAGACAAATCATATGCTAATATGGCATAGTAAGTAATGTTTTCCCTTTCAGATATTAAATAAGCTTGTTACATAAAACTTCCCCACCTACATGACTAGCCCAAGACCTATTTTTCTCATGCATATATTTATCATATCACACTATGCATATGCATGCCCATATATCTGTGTGCTTCTGAGCATGCAGCACATTTGATAAATGCACAAAGTAAAAGCTAACACCTTCATTTATCTACAGAAGCAAGTCCAAATCAAGGAACTGTTGTTCCTAAAACAGTCACAAAAAAACATTTAAACCACATTGTCTGCCAGAAATAGAAATGCAGAAATACCTTTGGGAGGCTATTCTGGCAATTTCCTTCAGGGTTCCTATTACAAGCATTAACAAGGTGCACGACCCCTTCCAGGCTGTTCTGCCTCACCTGCCAATTCCTTTACTTTCTCCCCCTGCATTCCTCCCTCCTTCTCCCGACACTTCCACAATGCCTCAGCCTTTTCTGCTTTCTAATTCCTTTTCTATATTCCACTTATTTTCTTTCATCTCCCATTCTCCCTCTTAAACACTGGCCTTGGTTTCCTAAGTCTTATAGGGACAGATGCTGCACTAGGCAGGACTCTTGGTTTCTGACACCAGAAACTGACTCTGTTAAGCAGAAAGAAGAAAAAAAAAAAAAAAAACACTATTGGACAGCATTCAAATAGTTCACAGAATCGACAGGAAGCCTGGAAAATCTGGCCCAGTGAGCAGGCAAGAACCAAAGGAGTTGGCACCAAAGAGCACAGCCAAGGTCACACTGCTGAAAACCACTCGGCTGAGACAGTCACCAGCAGCTCATGTACCAACCACTGACAGCCATCACTGCCTCTTGCCTCTACTAAATAATCATGAATTTGCTTCACATCCTCCGCATTCCCAGTGCAGGCTGGAAGCCCAATGCCAAGGCTGCCAGGGCAGGCCCCATGAGTTGTTCTCCAGAAGCAGAGCTGTGGTTCCAGCTCACACTACAGCAGGGTGGACGCACACAGCCCGCAGCCGAGGTGCTGAGCAAGCCTGCAAGTATGCAGGAGAAAGTGGAGCTCAAGGAACACTGCAGATTAAGCAGCACTAGGTGTCCCAGTCACTACCCATTTTAAACCAGTCCTTTCCTATGCATGGATGGAGAGGGCCCTACTTCCCAGGAGAGTGGGAGCAACTTTGGGGAAAGGAAAGATATTGGACAGTGTACAGATCAGTGATATGAGTTCTGGAAAGGTAAATTATAAAGTGAAATTCAGCTATGGCTGTAGCCCTGCACAGTCCCCTCAGTTATTTCTTTCATTTTGTCCCAGACTAAGCAAGGGGCTGTAGTTGCTGATGTGAATACTCTTTGTTTCCAGGTTCTATTTAGCCAGTTTACATTCCAGCTCCTAAGCACTATTCCTTTGACCTCCCACATCTTAACCCTTAATGGAGACTCTTAAATTTGAGTCTTTCTAGGGACAAAATTTGTAATCTGATTCCTAGCCCAGTGCAGGGGCCTCCCTCTCTCCTGACAGCTGGTCCCAATTATGAGCTGGTTTGGGTAATTTGAGAGTGTGCGGGTGCCTGTGTAGTAGGAGGAGCACTTCCTAAGCTCTTGGTTTCCCTTAGGATCCAGCCTAGAACTAATGGATCCTTTAACATCCTGAATTACGAGGTGAATTTTGCTAGTTTTTCAAGAGAAAGAAATAGAATATATAAATAAAATCCCTCAGTGGCATGCCTGATAACCACTACCAATGCAGAGTAAGACATGAAAGCAGCTGTCTGTACCATTCTGGCAAAGTTCCGACTTTGCCTACATTCCTTGGGCAATTTCCTCAATTTTCCTGTATTTGAACAGAGGGGCTCTGTGTTGCCGCAAGTTCCCTTTGTGATAGGTGAAACCCAGTCAGGTCTCTCCGGGAGCCCTAGCACAAATTTTAAAGGCTGCACATATACTTGTGTTCAGTTTTATAGTTTTTCCAACTTCATGTTTATTGAGCATCTATTATAGGGAAGACACTGCATGGCCTGGGAATGCAAAACTGGATAAAGCCCACAATTTTAAAAAGATGGATCTCTTCCAACCAGTGACATTCCAAAGGGGGTAAAGGGTGGAAGAGTTAGCCCTTGGCTGGGAGGAGCATTTTCTCACTGACACTGTTTAGAATTGCCAAGGCGCACAGTGATTATACAAACCAGATGGCCTTTCATTGGTTTTATTATTATTTTTAAACTCTCTACAGACTAATACACCCCTTATTGCCTGCACCTGGGCTGACTTCTCCCACTGGCTCCCTCCCCATGCTCCACTTCCTCCCGGTTTATGCCATCATATACACTCTGGGTAAGTGAGGGGAAAAAAATAAGTTGCATTTGAAGACATGTCAGCAAAAGACAAGTGCCTACAGTTAAGTGTGTGTGTGTTCTTTGGCAGTTGATGCTACTCTTAGTTGCTTAGACCGGCCTGCCTTCCTTCCTTCTTTCCTTCCTTCCTTTCTTCCTTCCTTCCTTCCTTCCTTCCTTCCTTCCTTCCTTCCTTCCTTCCTTTCTTTCTTTCTTTCTCTCTCTCTTTATTTATTTATTTTTCAGGGGAGGAGGACTGAGACTCCCTCCACGCATATAGACTGCTACCCTTAAAAACGTTCAGACTGACACTCTGGAGACAGTGCACTGTCCTGGAGACACTCACATGTCCTGTGTCCCATTATCTTTATAAGCCAATTCCTTTTTCTTATTAAGTTATTTAGTATCTTTGGGCCTAAACCTCTTCATTGGTAGTGTGAGTGTAGGAATAGACTTTCCTGGAAGAATTGTTGTATGGATTAAATGAGAGAATACACATAAAAGCACCTGGCATATGGCAAGTGCTCAATGAATGTTAACTGTTACTATATCATTATTCCATTAGAAGATATTATAATACCATGTTTCATTTCAAGGAGTTGCTTAAAAAACCTTCCTATGAAATTCTGTTCAAACTTACGAATTTTCTCAGGAGCAATAATGAGACAATCTGGGAGATGGTCATGGTTAGAGACCCAGGTCTTCCAAAGTTGCCTAGGCTAGCCTCAAATTTGCAATCCTCCTACCTCAGTCTCCCAAGTCCCTGGGGCTTACAGGCATGCACCATGGTACCCAGCAAGTCCTCATCATTCTTGGAAAAATTCTTTACCTTCTGGTATGATAAGATATTCCAGGCTTGGGCTGAGGATGTAGCTCCATGGTAGAGTGCTTGCCTAACCTACATAAAATTATGAGTTTGGTCACTAGCACCCCCCAAAAAATCTGCGGTCATATTGCTTCCTTCCTGGCTCTAGACCTGAAATCAGTCATTTGTCAAAAAAAAAAAAAAAAAATCCTTATAATGCAGAGTGGTACTGGGAACCAAGATTTGAGTACTATGTGTATACTCAATACTCATTGCTTTTGGGGTTCTCCTCAGTTCTTTTTCTGAGAAGAACCATAAAACACGTATGTGTATACGTACACAGGCACAAATGTATCGCTTTGCATTTCCATATCTATCCATCTCTATTTCTTTCCATCTATCATCTAGCTATCTCTCTACTCTTAGTTCATACTAGTAGCTCCAGTTTCAACCCAACACTACAAGGTTTATTTTGGCTTCCTCTTCCATATTTTTGCCTCCTGATGTTGGGAACGCTAGCTCTCTCATGTTACTCTACTTGTATGTTGCTCATCTCCTGACACCACAGGGCCACACCCCCTGGCTCACCCCTCCAGGAGCAGCATCCTTGGAACTGGCTACCTACTTTGTTCAGGTTTTTCAAAGAAGAAAGCAAGCAAGCTAATAAGCACTTTTTAAACACGGGTAAAGAAGAGAAGGGAACAGAAGGGAATGGGAGGGAAGAGCATAGAAGGGAAGACAAAAGAAAGGAGGAGGAGAGGACTGGCTTACATTTTAATTTGTGTTTTTAAGGAGCATTCCTGGTAGATTTGTAGGGAAGGAATTGAGGGGGAACGAGAGTGAATTCACCTCTTACTTACCTAGGCATTCCTAGCACTTGAGTCACATATTTTAAAGAAGGCTCATTATAAATGTTTAGGAAAGGAAGAAGGAAAGGAGAGATTGGAGGAAGCAGTGAGGCCAGAGGGTTTCCCAGATGAATGCACCCTAGAGTACACTTATGCTTTGCTTTTCTATAGTGGGAATTCCTTCTCTCTATAATCAAGAACAAAAAACTACACTGAAGTGTCTCCTTGCTCTGTGGAGAACCTCATAAGAGGCTTCCTGTTGTTGCTTACATAAATGGAATCGAATCGGATCCATTGTCCTGTAGAAGGATTCATCATCTTGAAGCCGATACTCCTTGTCAGTGACAAATCATTCAGTCTCTTTTAGGTATATAAATGTAGGTCAAGTAGGACCTTCGTTCTGGGAGAAGTTGTGACCAGAGGTTTTCCCCCTTCTCACTCTCTCTTAATCCATTCCCAGTCAAAACTTTTCCCATGCTTTCATGTGCAGATCTGGATATTGTGAAAGTGGAGGACTTTTTTTTCCCCCCAAGAGTCCAGCGAGGCCTGGGAGGGAAGGGATTGAAATTCAAGTCCCTGCTTCCTGAATTCAATGTGAGAAGTAGCTAACTTGGTGGCCTGACTCATTCTGAGGCTAGAGAGCAGCTGAACCAGGGAACCAAATCTTCATTGAGCCAAATGGGCCAACCAGGTGGCAAAGGCTGGAACAATTTCTGAACCTGCCATTCTGGGCCAGCCTGAGACCAGGGATATGACTGTGTGTGTAGACCAGAGACATGACTAGTAAGACCTATAAACCAGCAGTGCTCTGGAATTGGCTAATATTGGCTTGCAAGACTTGATGGTTAATTTTTAGGAATTTTGCAAGCTAGTTGTTAAACATAGCCATTAATAAATATTCAATTGTATAAAGTTTCAGTTAAATAATTATATTTTAAACAAATGTGATAATTACTCAAAAGACATCACTTACTAATTATTTTACCACTTTGACTATTTTGTCAAAGCTCTTGAAGTTATTTGCATCTTTTATGGCTGGTGGAAATAGTATACACCGTGGTGAGCTATGGTGCATTCTTAACTCTGCATTCAGCGATGCCACATTGGTAGCTTGAAATCAGTCATGGTGGGAGTATTTACACCAAGGAAATTGGAAAACTCCATCAGTCAGAGCTCCCCACCCATCTCCCAGGGGGAGCAGTTGTTAAACATTCATCAGTACCTTTCCAACTGTGACCCTTAAGATTTAGTCAGTCATTCAGTATTTACTGGCTGAAACCAGCAAGGCTGTGAGTGCCTCATAACTTAGCATATTAAAAGTGCAAAACACAGAAGGATTCCCTTAAAGATCTATGGTGAGGTGCAAGGGGCCACTTATGTGCTGCCTTTATCCTTTAGGCTTGAATGATTTTGAAATTGTTTCAACTTCCTGAAATTTTTACTTTCCATCAGAAAGCCTCAATGACTAGGAAATTTCTGATCCAACTTTTCTTTGCCCAAGTTTCTTGTTAAAAATATTGTTCCTCAGCCCAAATCTTTGCTGCTGTGTTTCCATAAGATAGCTGGCATCAAAACAGAGCGCAAGAATCCAAGGATCTTTTTCTCCTGAGTAGTCCTGGCAATGTGGTTGAGAGTACCTGTCACTGAGCATGACTGGTGAGTGGGCCAGCCCTCAGGAGGAGGCTACTGCCAAGGTAAAGCACATCATGCTAGTATCAGAGGCTGTTAAAAGAGGAGCAGAGGGGCTGGGGTTGTGGCTCAGTGGCAGAGCGCTTGCCTCGCACATGTGAGGCACTGGGTTCAATCCTCAGCACCACATTAAAAAAAAACAATAAATAAACAAAAACAAAGATTATTTTTTAAAAAGGAGCAGAATTTCACACTTCCCGCATTTTGAACTTGACCCATGTTGGCCACCTTTTATTCAGGACCTGATATCTCTCTGCTCAGTGATTATACTAAGATGGAAACAGAAGGAATGAACACTTTGCACTCTATAATCACTGACATAAATGGTGGCTATAGAGCGGGAGAGGGAGAGTCTGGCTTCCCTCTTTGGATTTCCTAATAATAACATGTGGAATCCTGAACAATGTGCTCTGGGAACTGACTGAGTAGAGGGAGATCCCACTTTAGTGAGAAGAAAAGAGGGAGGCAGAAAGGGATGGGGAAGGAAGGGAGAAGGACAAATTAGGAAATGAAGAATGAGTACCCCCTATTCTCCCTCAAACCGCTCCTTCCACCTGGTCTTCATCTCAATAGCATCTTCATTTTCTAGTTGCTCAGATCTTGATATCATTCTCTGCTTCTCTCTCTCCTAACCCACACTTGGTCCACCATCAACTACACTTCCATAATGCGCCCAGAATGTACCCTCTGCCTTACCACTTACCCGTCACCACCCAGACCCAATCACCATTATCTCTCCCCTGCACTGTCACAAAGCTCCTGATAGACCCCTGCTTCTGCCCTTGGCTCCTCTTGCTTCAGCAGAGCAACCAGAGTGATCCTGTTACATCATTAGCCAAATGACATCACTCCTCGGCTCAAAGTCTTCTAGTGCCTCTGATCTCTTCCAGAAGGAAGGCCATAGTCCTTCCTCAGCCCTGCTGATCTGCACCCCCAAGCCTCGTATTCTCACTTCCAATGCCCTCACTTACTCAGCCCCTGCTGTGCTGGCCTCTTCGGTGCCCTCGTCTACCCCAGACATGTTCCCACAGGACCTTTGAGTGACAGTGTGCTCCCCTGGGACACTCTTCCCCAGACAGTCACATGACTAACTCCCCACTTCTCTTGGTTCTTGACTCAAAAGCCCTTCCTTGACTGTCTCACCCCAAACATCCTCATTGTCTCTCGCCATACTTCACATTCCCTACTTTATTTTCTCTCCTCAGCTTTCACATATACTATGTATACACAAACATTGTGTGTGTGTAGATGTGTATGTGTGTATAACTTATACACACACACAGCATATTACACACACATACATGCATTAACTGTCTCTCCCACTAGCATGTGGGTTCATGAGGGCACTGACGTGTTGTTTTGCTCCCTTTTCAGGTTCTAGAACAGTGCCTATATCATAGTAAGTGCTCCTTTCAATCATAAACCATCCATGACTTAAAACAATAGCTCTTCATGATCTCATAACTCCACAGTTGGACTAGGATTCCCTGGGCAGTCGTTCCTTGAGAATCTCCATGTGGACAGAGGCCAATAGCAGCTTTGACTGAGTCACTTGGAGGATGCGGCTGGCACAGAATGCTGGGCTGCTGGCTAGAGTTCCACTGGGGCCAGGGTCTACAGTGCCTTCATGGAACCCCAAGTTCCTGGGGGCACCATCTCTAAAGACTAGCTATCATAGTACTCCTTGAGTATTTGTGGGAAGAAGGAAGGAAGGAAGGGAGTATATGGAAGGAAAGAAGGCCTTGGAAAAATTAGAAAGAAGGAAATGAGGAATGGAAGGAGGGCCTGAAAGAAGGGAGAAATGGATTATCCTCAAGGGGGGGACCCCAAAATCTTATCAAAGAACTGCCTCCAGATCAAATTCAAAATTTCTAGATTAAAGTACCGACAGATTTGATGTCTGGTGAGGACTCCCTACTTCAACAATGACACCTCTTGCTATGTCCTCACATGGCAGAAGAGGAAAAGAATGGCCAGACTCACTGTACACTGGGAGTGTGATAGTGCTGGGATAAAACTCACCCTTTTTCTGCCTGACTCTCCTGTCCCATCTCCCTTGAGTTACACAATGACCTGGCTCAGAAGGAGAAATTCATCTAATGCTGCACATATCAGAACTGGAGTACTCTTGGCAGAATCTACAATTTATACCCCAAGTTCAAATCTGAGCCAAGGCATAATTCCAAGGGAAGAACAACACAGCACTTTATCTTGATGTTGCTATTTCCCCTTGGTAATTTCAAAGCAGTTTTATAAACAAGTGTTATCATTGTACAAGAGAGGAAACGGAAGAGAACTAGTAATATTTAGGTAACCAATAACAAAATCTTTGAGTCAATATTATACTGACATGATTTGAAGTAATTATGTGGAATTGGAGGCAGGCTGCATCAAATTAATAAAATGTAATTTGGAAGAAATAAAATATAAAAATTTCCACATAAAAACTGAAGCCAATGAGGAATGGAAGGAGCTAGAAAGTAAAAATAGACTTATACCAAACTAGGTAGAATAAAACTTAAACAGTTGCTAGGATATTAAAAATGGATTAACTTTTAAAACAGTTTGGAATAGTTTAGTCATTTTCCAGAGCTTCAGCTATGCTGTGCCAGTTGGGCACTTCTTCCTAAACCAACCTGGCAGACGGTTGTCTAAAAAGGGTTTGCAGGCCAGCTTCTTGGCTAAAACCCAGAGAAGTAAATGCACTTGATTCTCTGAAGTTCCAGAGTCTCAATACAAAAAGGGATAGGGACATGATTTTTCTTAGGGACATGATTTTTCTTAGGGACATTGATGATGATATAAATTGTGTCGTAGCAGATATTAACTCTCTCAGCTTGGGATTCTCCTCTGAATGAGGCATTGTAGAATAAGGAGGCATATTTGCTTCAATTTGTGGCCTTTCTAAACCACATTTTTTCCTAAGTTTCCCAAATGTGCTCATTTTAGGGAAATTGGGGTACTCAAGTTCTAAAGTATTAGGATTAGATTTCACAGCATAAAGTTGAACTTCCCCTACCCCCAAAACATCCCCCCACCAAAAGAAAGCCAGTGGATTAAACAACATAGAAGTTTATTTCTCTTTCACACAAGACTGGATAGGTAGTTCACAGATTACAAAGGGTTTCGCTGGGTCAAGAACTCAAATTCTTTTTTTTTTTTTGTATTTTTCTGCAAATATCTGCATACTCTCCATTTCCTAAATCATCTCATGGTCAAAATGTCTGCTTTAGCTCCAGCCCTCGTATCCCCATTCCATGCAAGAGAAAGTAGGAAAAATCAAAGAGAAGGGAATACTTCCTCCTTTTAGGAACACTTGCTAAAAGGTGCTCACACTATTTCTACTTACACTCAACTGACCAAACCTTAATCACATGACCTTATCTGACTGGAAAGGTGTCTGGAAACCTGGGAAGTGGATCCTTTCTAGCAGCATGTGCCTGGTTAAACATTGAGGATTCCAATACTATAGAGTAGAGAAAAGTGAATGTTGTTGGACAATTTAACAGTCTCTGTCAAGTTTACCCCCTTTGCCCTTCCAAAAATATTTTGTGCACTCCTCCTTCCTATAGGACACACTCATCCTCAAAGGGCGGAAAACGCCAAAATCTTATCAAGGAACTGCCTCCAGATCAAATTCAAAATTTCTAGATTAAAGTACCAACAGACTTGGTGTCTGGTGAGGACTCCCTACTTCAACAATGGCACCTCTTGCTATGTCCTCACATGGCAGAAGGGGAAAAGAATAGCCAGACTCACTGTAGACCTTATAAGGGTCCTAATCCCATTCATAAGGATGGTGTTCTCAAGACCTCATCACCTCCTAAATGACTTCCTCCCCTAATACTATTGCATTGAAAATTGAGTTCCATCATGAATTTTGGAGAAGACACAGTCACACCATAGCCCACACCATAAGCTAGAAGACTGGTTATCTTCCACCCAGCCCACTATGTATGCTGCAATGGAGTAAGAACAGGAAAACCACAATTAAAACTGCCCTTTAGAAAATGTGAGACCCCCAGAAGTCACAGCCTGTAGTAATGATCAAAGCATGTTAAACAAGAATAGAGGGGACTCTTCTCCAATGGAAAGGATCAGAGGACTGTCCTATGGGAAGTGCTTCTGGATCCAGCATCCTCCATGGCGATGTCTAAGGCAGGAAGCAGTGAGTACATCCTTTGAGGGACTGCACAACTTTCAGAGCCCGATTCCTGCTGGTGCAGATCTGCAGGCACAGGGCTGCTTTAAGCATTGAGTAGTCAGAGGCTATGGCTGGTTAGACTCATGGAATTGGGATAATGCAGTTCCCTCTAAACTCGGTAGACGTCTCTTCTATTTGCTTTTTATCAGTTCCATGAATAAGTGACAGCAGCCAAAGGTCTTGTCTAGAAAACAGTTTGTAAACTTACAGACTCAGATCTTATAGACTTTTGCCCTCTCCCCACTCCTTCCTCTGGTTTAATGGCAGTTAGCTAGGACTATCTGAAACGATAGTGTTGGAAGGAAAGCAACAGACTTAATTGGACAGTAGTCATCCATTATCACCAGAAAGCTTTTAATGGCACTTAAATGGAATTTATTCAACTTTGGAACCATTGCATATGAAATTCCTTTTGGGGGCAGAACATTTATTTGTTTGTTTTCACTTTTAAGCTCCAAGATTACTGAACTGTTAGTCAATTTAAATAGAAGATGAAAAAAAGGCAGAGAGTATAGCCCGTGTAACTTCCCTAATATCTTAAAAATTGGGTAAATTTAGCTTTAGTTTGCTAGTCTCTTGCTGCCCATGGATTTTAGGATTTTGCAAAGATGTGTATCCGCCCCACTCCTGGTACCACTTTCTCTTTAGTTGGAGTAAGCTAAATTGCTACCAAGTATACCAAATTGAACTAAGAATGTAATCATTCTACTACAATAGAATAGCATTTCCCATTCATGTAACTGTCAAGAACAGGTGCTCCAGAGCTCCAGGCACCCAGACTGCCTGAGTCAATGTCCTCATAAGGAAAGCACCCACCATAGTAGCTAGTGGGTTAACAGCTTCCCCTCTTAGCCTTTTATCTGTTGAGGTGTAGAGCCATGATCTACATGGCAGGAAAACAAATTTTGCTAGGGAGTCAAACCTCACAGCTTTTGATAAGTAGTTTTGTGTATTTGACAATAGGGCAACTATTTTAGAGAATGCCTATTCAAGGCTTTTCTCAATCCCCCAATCAGAGCCCACTGCACTGTGGCACTTCTATGAACTTTACACAAACCTGGATTCAAATATCCCCCACTGTACTGCTCACTGACTACGACTTTGGGCAAGTTACTTAATGATTGTGAACCTAGGTGCTTAACTAAGGTGAAATGCATATTTAAAAACAAATCCACTCACTGTATAGATTTGGTATAATATATATCAAATAGATATATAATGCTTAGCATTTCAAAAGTGTTAAATGAATGGTAGCTACACTCATTCAGGAAGCACATCATTGGGATAATAGCACTTGAATTTGAATCCATACAGATCTGTTTGGATCCTGGCTACGTGGGCAGCTGTAGGCAAACTTTGTCTTTGTCAGTTTCCTCATGTGTTAAATGGAGGTCCTGCTACCTGTCTCGGAGTGCCTTTGTGAAGATTACATATAAAACATTCCTAAGCATAGCAATGAGGACATAATAGTCACTCAGTAGATTTTTGCTCTAGTTTTTTTTCCTTTTGCTCTTTTCTGATTAAGTAGAAAATATATGCTCAATTAAGTTTAGAAAACATGCAAAGTTATGAAGGAGAAAATAAAATCTACTGAACATGCACTACTTGGATGATGCTGTTAGTACTATATTTTGATGGCTTCATTCTAGATTTTCTTTTTCTATTATGCTATTGTTTTAAAAGCTGAGGACCATGGGATACTCTTTAGTTCTAGGCACAGGGAGTTCCTCACTCTGTTATAAAGGAGAAGCCAGAAGTATCTGCCAAAGAGAAAATAACCAAAGGCTCCAGTTAATATACACTGAGTTTTGAGTGAAGAGAGAATAACCCTTCTTCAATGAGTCTGGATTTGCTACCATTTTGGAAAAGGGACCTAGATCCTGTTTCTTTTTAAGTTTAGAAAACATACAAACATTTCCTCCTGGGAAGAGGAGGCACTGGGAAGATCCGGGGTGTGTGTGAATCTGGGGCTCCTAAAGCCAGACACTTGGCCAATGTACAGCCTTGCCTTGGGCTAGTTCTGCTAGGGGAACATCTAGTGCTCATTCCAGTCAATAGGGTATTCGAGTCACAGAGGGATTGTGAGATTTGGAAAAGATTGCAAAGGAAGAAATGCAGACAAGTGTACTTAAAAATTGCTGCTTGGGATGGGGCAAAAATAAAACCCACAATGCTGATTCACTTATTCTGCCATACCCAGGCAATCTGGAATAAAGATCAAACATTTAAATTGGACAACTACCAGTCAGGACTTATTTCCTCCCCAATGGGCTAGGTAGTCTTGGTACTCAAGGAATATTTTTGTAATAATCAGTGATAATTTGATAACAGAATAGCAGATGAGGTTGTCATTGTTCATTTCTATACCTCCCTTACTATTATCAGGACCTCGACATTTTGCATTAGTCTTTAAAATGTAAATTTACCTACAGCTATTCATTCTGCCTATTCTAATGCCTATCAAACCAAGATGAAAGAAAGCTGTGCCAAGGCAAGTCTGAGATCTTCATCTCAATCAGTTAAATCTTCGGTGGAACCTTGCATTCCTCAAGCAAGGCAGATCTGAGCTCCTGATACAGTTAGAAGATGTGACCTACTTTAAAACCCGGCAGTGTGTGTGTGTGATGAAATGAAAGTGAATTGTTTTGCTGAAATCTGACACTAAAAATAGGGCACTGGATCCTTCCCCTGCTTGGAAAAAAAAAAGGCATTAAAATGAGTGTGTCTGTATGTCTGGGAATAGGTCTCCATAGCAACCATTGTCCCACCTCCTCCATCAACAGCGTTACCCCTCTCTATGGAAAGAGGGCACATGAATGCCTTTCCCAGCACCCCTCCCAATCCCTTACTCCATGAAATCTAATTAAAGAGTGAAATGAATTTTAGTGATGGTTCTAGAGGCTGGGAGAAGTCCAAGGTTGTGGGGAGGGGTGAAGAGAGGAGCACTGGGGGAAGGGACAGGGAGACCTGCCCTTCCATGTAGGAGCAGCAGCACACAACTCTGTTCTCATTTTGAAAGAGAGCCACAGCTCCCACGCTGAGGAGCTGCAAGGGAGTGATAAACCCGCCATGCACTGATGTTATTACTTTAATGGATACAGGACTGGATGAGCACTTTATTTCCACCAGGGCTTTTTACTTTTGCATCTTCTTCCCTTTATACAACATCCAGTTTTCCTCAGACCCACCTCTCCTTTATTAATGAACATCATCCCCATTTCTCATCCTGCTCATGTTGGCGGGGAGGAGGCATCATAGCTGATAATAGGTCTGTCTCTAGGGTGAGGTGAGTCCATCACACTTGGGAACTACCCCAGTCTCTGACCCAGTCTCTTCCTGTAGTTTAGAAGAATAGGAGGACATGGAATGTTGTGATGAGGAAGACACTCTGGGGAGGTGGAAGCTGATTTTGGGGGGAATGAGCTCCAGGGTTTTGGGAGCATCTGCTGGGGACCTTCCTTTTGCCTTCGCAGCAGATGCCTCTACCCCTCCCTGCTTCTGGAAACCTTCAGTGTCCAGGCAGCAACGGCCTCAGGCACCTCCCTCTCCCTCCAGTCTGGCCATCCCTGCCCATAGCTATCTGGGCATCTAGTCCTCATTCCTGCATCCAAATATTTTCTCCAGGTTGGCCATAAGTCTGGTTTTGTGCTGCATGGGGTCCCAGTGGGAGCAGAATTGCCCTCACATGAGCATTTGGTCAGGTCTGGGCTTGTGCCTCTGACAAGCAAGGTGGTGGCAGGAAGCCGGTGGGGTCTCCTGGGAAAGAGGGGAGAGTTAGTTATACACAGTCTCCAAGCTGGCAATTTTCAGTGGCAGAGAAGGATAATACGAAGAGCAACTGGGTGCTTGTCACTCTGCCCCGTCTTCTGTCCTGGTGGATGGAGTGGAGTGGGCTACTCCCAAGTGAAACGTCAAAAATGTGCTCTCACCAGGGACAGGGTGGTAAGGCCCAGAGTAAATTGGCACAGGGCAGTCAGCATGTGACTCTGGACACCCACAGGAGGCCAAGCCAGCTGTGGCATCTGTAATAGCAGCCTCTCGCCTGCCAGCCCTGCAGCTGCAGCAGCAGACGCCTCTGTGTCCTTGGAAGGAATAACCAGCCTCCTCGCTGTAGCTGGTGGGTCTCCAGCAGGCAGGCAGGCCTCCCTCCTTGCCACCTAGCTGAGGTAGTGAGAGCCACTTGCTTCCCAGGTATCCCTGCTGCCTCCTGGAAAAATCACAGAAGACTCCTAGGAATGGGGTCACCGTCCAGCCAGAGAGATTCCTAGGACTTGAGTGGTTTTGCCGCTGATGTGGCATAGGGCACCTGGTTTATCCACAGTGTAATCACCAGAACTAATATTGACTGAGTGCTCGCTCTGAGCCAGGAGTTTTTCTAAGCACTGTATGCATACTAACTCACTTAGATGTACAAAGCCTAGGAAATAGATATTCTTATCTTTGACAGATGAGGTCAGACTATCCTCAAGGTCATGTAGCTAAAAAGTGGCAAAGCCAGGATCTCAACCCACACAGTTGGAACCCAGAGCCCCATGCTGAGATCTGGGCATTCACCGGCCAGCAAGAAATCTTGAGTCTTCATTGGATCTCAATCTTTTTAAAAGTGCCTAGGAACTTTTTAAACACCAAAAAATTCATTATATAATCATTATGTAAATAACATCATTAAAGAAGTGTTTAAATGAGAAAAAGAAGTCACTGCTAAGCTCATCACCCCAAAGCGATGGATTTAATATATGCAAGTTTTTTTCGGTCCATGCACTCATATGTTTCACATAGTGAAATAAAATTCTATACTCTGGATTTTTTTCTGATTTTATAACATTATTTTATAAGCATACTTTTCATAAGGTTATTTTCTTACTTGCTTTAATTACTGCAGAGCATTCCTTCAAGTTGATGTACTGTAATTGGCTTAGCCAGTCCTCTTGGACATTTAGATTGTTTCCAGCTTGTTACCAGGTAAAAAGTAGGAAAAACAAAATCTTTACTTCCATTTTTCTCTCTTATGGACTCTTTCCAGACGGAGAAGAGCCACTTAACCTGTGCTTTCGAGGCTCTTTTGATAACCTTTAGCCTACAGTCAAGGCTTACTCAAAGGTTAGGAGTATGTGAGCTGGAAGGGTTTCATTAGGTGCTATTCATTGCTGAAGGACTTGGAAGGAAGGAAGGGTGAATGGAATTATGCTCAACATTCAGCTGCCAATGTGCTAGAAATGGTGCACAAACCAGACTCTGGCCCCAGAGGCTGAGCAGCAGACCTGCAGAGGCAACATTCCACTGGGTAATAGATGGCCCACCGGCCAGAGCTCAAAAGGCCAGGGTTCCTTAAACCAATAGGACACAGCGTATGATTCAAATCCTCTCAATAGCCAGAGGAACTGCCACTATCCATTTGCCAAGGGCTGTGATGACGTGTGAATCTGCAAGAGATGTTGAGTTATTTCTCCCTCGCTAACCTCTGCTGTATCATTTCCCAAGCCTCAGAAAGAGGCTTTTAAAACTCTGAATCACTGCTGACTGCATCTCAGCTCCATCTGAGCTCAGCCTCCCTGGCCTAATGGAAAACCTCAGAATTTGGTATATGCTTAGATCAGATGAGTTTGAGCTTCAACCCTGGCAAAAGGAATCATCTCCCCATGTCCTGACAGCTCAGTCCAGGGCACTAAGTCAATCCAGAGAGGCAAAGAAGGTCAGGCAAAGCCAGGACCAGGGGGAAGTAAGTGAGATTCCTGGAGGGCAAAATTTAAAAAGGTCTCATCCTCAGATGGTGACCCTGCACTGGCTCAGGTGATCCTGTGAAGGCCTCATTAATTGATACATCCCCAGCAACATCCTTGCCTCACCCTAGTCCTGGCCCTGTCCAAAGTCACAGCAAGGCTCTGGCTTGATGGCTGCTGCCCTCATAAAGTCCTTGTCTTGTTAGGTTCTGAATACCTAGTTAAACGTGGGCTCCTGACACGGGCAGGTGAAAAATAAAATGGACCACGACCTTTAAAAGGTAGCAGTAATGCTGGGGCTGGGGCTGTGGCTCAGCGGTAGAGCGCTTGCCTCGCATGCGTGAGGCCCTGGGTTCGATCCTCAGCACCACATACAAAGCAATAAAGACATTGTGTCTATCTACAACTAAAAAAATATTAAAAAAAAAAAAAAAAAAGGTAGCAGTAATGCAAGGGGAGAAGCTGACTTTCCTCCCAGGACCAGTTGGAAAAGGGAAACCTATGTGTTCTACAATAAGCCTGGGCTTATTGACAGAAGGACCAGACGACCCAAACCATGACTTCACTACAGACTGGCACTTGTGTTCTTAAGCCTGCCGAGAGAATTAACATTCAACAGCTGTGCGTATTCGCACTTTCTCAATGCGTATTACACAATATTATCAGACATTCTCCTACGCAGAGCAGCAGTATTGGCCCATTGGGTGATGCACGAGGTTTCAACACAAGCCGCCAGAGAAAGGGAGCTATCAGGATTGGGGTGATGAGAGAAATTGTAGCACATGGTCACAGAGGAAAGCAGACCAGATATCTTTTCAGGCTGGATCAAGAAAAAGCTTTGACAGAACGAGACATGATTTTCCCCTATTTGAAGTGTTGCAGGTCGACAGATCTACAATTTGTTCAGAAAATGGAACGATGCAAGAAGTATGCCAACCCTCCATGACTGGGAAAGGAAAGAGATGTGAAAAACGAGGAGGGAGGCAGGTGAGTTCATGCTTGAATAATAGATTCTCTTGGCAATGAAACCACAGAGAGGGCTGCAGCCTGCCCCAGTTACCACCAGCTCAGATTTCCTTATGGGCCACCATCAGCATGGCTGTTCCAGGGGCTAGGCCCTCCAAAGCCTTCCTGGTGTCTCAGCCAGTAGCCTTCAAAGTGGGATGTGTGTGCACGAACCTACTAGAATACAGAAAAACAATTAAGATTATCTCACCGATTCGTCTTCTGCCTTAATTTCTATTCTTGAATAAATTTTACAGTGTATATCCTACATATTAGAACAACAGTGAAAAGAATTCATTTTGACTGGAAGTACTCAAACAACTCCATACTCATTGTTTGCCAGATCAAAAGTGTTTGGAAGCCATCTAAGTAAAAAGATGAAACCCTGAAAAAAAAATAATAAAGTATATGAAACCCTGATGTTCAAAGTCCTCTGCAATTTACCTATTCAATCTTCTATTTTACTTGTTGGATCACCTACTGCAATAAAATGGATCTGGTCATTCTGCAATTTTTCTCCCTGACTCTCTCTCTCTTTCATTTTCTTTCTGTGTGTCTTGGCTGGAGCAAATGAGGTCATGTCTACTGGGATACAGAGAATCTCCAACCACTTGCAGATATTCCAATCCTGTTCAGGCTGCCCCACCCCAGATAAGCTCTCCATGGGTAATACCATGTTCATATGAAATACAACCTACTGCTGTCTGCTAGGGAGAGGTGGTAACTGTCTAGTAATCAACTGCAATGGACAAACATCACAACTACTGCTTCCCCTATTAGCAGCTCTGCCACTGCTCAGTAGACTGGAGACCATCAATGTCATTAAATTAACACTAGCTATGCATCCAGCCACACCAGCATTGGTGTGAAGACCTTGATGACACAAGGTAAAAATGATTCCAGCAAATATAGTATGGTAATTCAGAAAATAGTCCCTACATCTATAATTCATTCAGGCATCTCCCACAGCAAAATCACTGGGGCAAGGGTGCTGTGTGTTTCTGCAGTTTGTTCTCTACACAAAAGTGCCCAGGCAAGCAGCAGATCAAACCATCTATTGGCCTTTTCCCAGGTTACCTTGAGGCAGATGACATTTTCCAAAGATGGCATCCACAATATTTTCTATCCCTCAAGCTCTTTTAACAACGTGACAATGACATTCCTCCCATGGAGTGATGAGGTCAAATATCCCTTCTCTTTCAACTTGAGTGAAACTTTGTGACTGCTTCCATCAACAGAATTTGGCAGAAATGATGGCTTATGACTTCTGAGGCTAGGTCATAAAAATATTATGACTTCTACAAGGATGTCCCGTGGATGCTTCATCACCTTCGGCATCTAGCACGATATGCACTGAATGAGTGCATATCATGTGACTGTGACTGTGTGCAAGCTGCCTATGTTCTGGGACCCTCCTCAATTTCCTCATTCATAACCTGGGGATAATGTTTATCCCTACTTCACAAGGATTAGATAAAGGAATCTGTGCAAGTGTGTATTATAATGCCTGGCATAAGGTAAGTACACAATGTTAACAGTTATCATTAGTATCATCACCTGGCATTTGGTAGGTGCCTAATTAATGTGTCCTTTGGGCAAACTGTGTGTACATAGATTGAAAGAAGATGAAGATCCAGTCTGTACCCAATGGCGTAGAAGACTCTTCATGTCCAGGCTTGGTTCAGATCTCCAGTCTCAAGCCTGTGTGTACCAGCTGCCCTGCACAACCCACCAAAGGACGCCCTAGATTTCTCATCATTTCCCCTCCACATTGCCTCTTGGCATTCGCTTTTGCAGTTTCTTCTCCTCAGTGGTTCTTTTCAATTCTTGATTTTTCTTTTAAGTAATTTTCCCTGGGCTTCAGTCTTCAGCCTGGAGATACCCTCTGGAAGCCTTTCCAGACCTCAAGATCAGTTAAAGTGTCTCAGTTTACCCTATCATGGCAGTAGCTCACCATAAGGGGAATTGCCTGCCAATCTCTCTGTCTCCCCCACCATCTGGAAGCTCCTAGAGGGCAGGATTTATGTAATTTTCATCATAGTTAGAAATGTACTGCCAATAATAGTCACTAAATAAGTGCTCGTTGAACAAATTGTTGTAAATCAACAGTTACCATGTAACACTAAAGAAAGGTAAGATTGTTCAGAACTATCCCTTTAAGAAAGCAGAAAACTGTAATGCATTTTGAAAATATTTCCATCTAAACAGATTCAAATATGATCTTGGCATTTAATGGAGTAAACTTTAGTTATCTGGAAAAATAATTTGCTTGCAATGCTTTAGCAGAAGATGTTAAATGAATGAAAATGTTGTTCATTAGGTTTTTCACTGGCCTTTCAGATAGGCCCTTGGGAGGTCAGGGATGGGGAGAAGCAACCATGTTTCCTTTACATGCCAAGGATTGTGCCTTGAATCTTTAGTAGCTTGATGAATATTTGATGACAGTCTCATGAATTGAGAACTGAAAGGAACCTTCATGACTGACTGAGGATTGATTGAAAACTGAACCATTGGTACTCTGGGGAATGGGCCACAAAACAGCTATCACTGGCCTGCAGAAGGGGGAATACCTCCTGCTACTCCAAGGAGCTGGCCCCAGGTGTCTACATTGGGTGGCTTTCCAGAAACCCAGCAGTCCCTGCCAAGATCACATTTTCTGGTTTAACTACTAAGATTTTCTGTATGGAACAACAAAATATCTGCAATGCTTTTTGTCCAAATGTGTTTAGCACAGCATTCTGTAATATTCCTTTCCAAGGGAATCACATCACAGTGTGGCTGGGAAAACACCCAGAATTTCCATTGTGATAGGATCCACTAGGGTGAGGCTCACAGCAATTTCTAACATAACCAAGATGACTTTAATTGCCCACTGAAGGGTTTCTGGCACCCAAAGCCCCACCTTGGTTTGTGTGGTCAGAACCAGTTGGAGCACCACATGCTATAACCTGTGTTCTTGTTTGTTCTAGTATCGAAAATCCCAAGACTATGATATAATAGCAATAACCTTCAATAGGATGAAGAGTGGGTTTTCTCCCTGCCTGGGAAAGCCCTGTTCTAGACAGGATATGGAAGCCTGGTCTGAGAGAGCTTAGGTTAGATATTTTTTCTGCCACTACTAAGGGTACTATGAAGGCCAGTATGGACACCTGCGGACAATGCCCATCATTTCTAAACCTTCCTTTGCCAACAGTCAGTACCTCCAATGAGTCTAACACAATACAGTCTAGCACAGTTGATTCAAACACACAATCAAGCTTTAGTACAAATGTAAACAGATGTGAGATTCCAAAGGACTCGAGCTGCCATGATCCACAAGTCCAGGGGCACCATCCACATGTGGCTGTTCTGCAGGTAACCTGGAATCGACTGGCTCACATTGTTTCCTGGTTCTCTTGGCACAAACACAAGACCCTGAAAATAAAAGTCCTAATGATCTTTCTCAATTTAGCCTACAGCCTTTTCTAGAATCTGACCCTGGGCATTGACATTTCTTCTGGTTAAAATAACAGTATCTTACTTTTGCTTATAGGTTAAAAAAAAAAGACTTTCAAGTTCTTTATATCATATGAGACTCGATAATCTTGTGAGGGGGCAGGCAATTATGGCTGTTTTACCAATGAGGAAACCAATGCTCAGAGAGATCACTAGCTTGCCAATGGTCAACCAGGTAGGAGCTAGCAGAAGTCCTGAGTCCTGGTGTCCTGTTTATTCCATCAGAACAAATGAGCTTCAGGATATGAACAGAATGACCCTAATGGTGCTTTGCTGGCTCTCCCTCAGCCCCAGTCTCTCCTACTCATTTCAAGCCCCCAGGAGGTCCCAGGTGTACTCATGAACAGGACCTTGCAGCCACCACCCCGCATGCTCTATTCTCCTCCTCTTCTCCCCTGGTCCCCATCAGTCTCCTGATGTCCTGCTATTGGTGCCTGCAGCCAGGAAAATGGAGCTACTTTTAGAGTGGAGCCATTTCTAAGTGGAGTCAATTACTTTATAGGGAGAAGGAGAAGGGGAGGGAGCCAGAAAATGCCCTCCAATCCCTTCTTGTTGGTGTAGGGCAGGTAGAGGTGCTACTAGCGAATGGGAGGTGCTGAGATAAGTGCCTGACTCTCTCTTTAAGATGACTCCTTTTCTAGACGTTTCTTCCACAATTTTCCTTGGTCCTTCATGGAAATAGTCTTCTAGTGGTCTTTTCCTTTAATCCTCCAGATATGCCTGGAGGCATCTGAATTTCAATCAGAGACTTAACTGCCCAGGGTACAAGAACACCACTGATGTAAACAGAATAACTGCCACTTAATTCAGGTTTCCTCCAAGTCATATGGATATTGGTTTCTTTCCCAGCAGTACACAGTACACTTGAGAGATAATTTTAAAACACTCTTGGCCAGGCTTGATCTATCTCTGTGGGTTATACGCAGATGTGCCATGTACCTATGCAAGTGGCTTGATACAACCAAACCTGAAGCTGAATATTACAGACACATTTTGATACTGAATAGAGGTCACATACTGTTACTTACTGAGATCAAGTAATCTAATCCTTTTTGTTGGCACTTTAAGCCCTTTTATATATTCATAAAGTTGTCTTGTTTTGAAAATTGTAAAAGAAAACTGTATCGAGAACAACATCAGAAAAGAGGAAATTATTTTGACAAGGTTTAACAGTACCCAGACTCTGTTTGGACCAGTGGAAGTAAATTAATAGAAGAATCTCTTTCTAGATAGAAATTTGATTAATAGAAAATTAGTTTATTCCTGGAATCACTGAATAAATATTGAACAAATATTTTTTAAAATATCAGTTTGAAGAAGTACCAATTCTTTAGCCTACCAGGATGCTCACAATTTTGATCCAGTCCTGATCCTAGGGGACAGAAGCAGAGCAGGTTCCTCCAAACTCATTCGGCCTTTGCTTTGTTCTTCTAGGAAGTGAAAGAATTACAGTGGACACTTAGCAAACATTTGCTGAGTACCTTTAAAATTCTATGAATCACTGAAGTTCTTCGTGAAAGAAGTAGACAGTCAGCTGGAACTTGGAAGCCTGTTATGCGGGGGTTTTGCCATGACAATGTTGCTTTGATAATAAGATTTGATCCGAGGAAGCAGCAACTATTCCATTGCCCCACCCAGGCAGGCTGGAATCCTCTCTTTATTCCAACTCATTTTCCTCACTTCTTATGTAAGTCTAGTTCAGCCACTGTTTTGGAGGAAAGCTGTGGTCAAGACACAAGCCAAAGTAAGTGATCAGAGAGGATATTGCCAGAGGCTGCCTTTGAGGGCCTCCTTTGGGGGTGGTCAGACTTTAGGAAAAGCCATGCATGATTATACCTAAATAAATGCTCACCATCCACCTGAACAAGCCTTAAACCCAGGCTTCTCAGATTATAACAGGTACCCAGACTGGCTGATTAAAATGCAGATTCTCATTAAATAGGGCTGGGTTAAGGCCTGAACATCTGCATTGCAAATAAGCTTCCAGGTGATGCTGATGCTGCTGGTCTCAGGATACACTTTGAGAAATGAGGCTCTTTTCTGCATCTTCCATCTGACACAGGAACACACCATTCATGATATTAAGGTCTAGGAATAGGGTAAATCGGGAAGATCAGAGTCTAGAAGAACGTAGTTACAGAGGCCAGTGATTATAATGTTCTAAGTGTTCATTAAGGTACACAAATATGTATACATCTGGGGGGAATAGGATTAAGTGGAGGGTCCAGGAATAAAAATGAAAAAAAAAAAAGAGTTCTGATAAAAATCATGGGATTTCCATCTGTGGATTCTCTTGACAGGATCTCGAAAGGAAATGAGGGAAGTTGGACAAGACTGTATTTGGCACTTTGGATAATGTGTTAGTCAGATTGTTGTTTCTATAACAAACTACCTGAGGTAATCAACTTATAAAAGGAAAGGTTTATGGCTCACAATTTTGGAGGGTACAGTTTGTAATTGATTAGCTCCATTGATTATGGACCCATGGAAAAATGGCATATCATGATGGGAGCACATGGCAGACCTAAAGTGTTTATCTCGTGGCCAGGAAGCAAAAGAGACAGTAAGGAAGGGCTGGAGTCTTCAAGGGCATGTCCCTGATAATGTAAAAACCTCACACTAGTCCTCACCTATTAAAAGTTCTACTACCTCCCAGTATCACCCCTCTGGAGACCAAGATTTGGGCCAGCACATGGGCCTTTGGAGAATGTTTGAGATCCAAGCAATAGCAGATGGCAACCTCCCTGGGAGCAGTAGTATTGTTTACTCACTTTTTTATTCTCTACCTAGTATAGCGCTAGCATATAAGTTCTTCATAAATGAGTATTAACTGCACTAATCAATTACTTATTACATTTAATTTAATTTTTATTGTGGCATAACATACACAGCATAAATTTATTATTTTCAACATTTTTAGTGGATAATTCAATGGCATGAAGTATAGTCACATTGTAAAACCAATACCACATCCACATTCAGAACTTCCTCCTCCCCAAATGATGCTCTGTACCCATTAAACAATAGCTCCTTATTCCCCACTACCCTCAACCCCTAATAATCATTATTCTATTTTCCATTCCATGAATCTGACTATTCCAGGTAAATGGTACAAGTTGATTCATACAATATTTGTTCTTTTACGTTTGGCACACTTCACCTGGCATGTCTTCAGGTTTCATCTGTGCTATAGCATGTATCAGAATTTCATTCTCTTTTCAGGCTGAATACTATTTTATTATATGTATGCACCGCATTCTGTTTCTCTATTCACTCATTGATGGATTCTTGAGTTACTTCTACCTTTTGACTATTGTGAAGTAAGCCGCTATGATCATGGGTGTCCAAATATTTACACAGGTCCCTGGTTTCAAGCCTTTTAATTATATTCCTGGAACCAAAACTACTGGATCATATGGTAATTCTATCTTTCATTTTGCTTAATTTTAAATTTTAAAAAGTCAATCATGTGAGTAG